>MU401788.1:0-32160 GCA_022579005.1 Poronia punctata
TTTAAGTTATTATAATTTAATATATTTTAATAAAAATGCTAATTTATTTAAATATTAAACTTAGCTTATATTAAAGCTTATATAATTTATATTAAATTTTTATAGCTAAGCTTTTATTAATTACTTTTTTTTATAGCTATAATTTAGTTTTTAATTTTTATAGTAATAATATTTTACTTTAGCTGCTTATAATTATATATAAAAGCTTTAACGTTATTTTTATATTATAGCTTTTTTTACTTAGTAAGTAGCTAAAGCAATTATAAGTTTTAATTTATTATATTAATAATTTAGTTTAAAAAATTATTTTTTTAGCTTTTTAAACTTTTATAAAAACTATTATAATAAAAGGTTTTATTAAATAAGCTACTATATAATAGTAGCTTAAAGTAAAAAAAATAGCTTTTACTTTTTTAACTTTTTTAAAAGTTGCTAGCTATTAGCTAATTGTTTATTTTAATAAGTAATATATTTTATTTTAAGTTTTTTAGTTTACTATTAAGTTTTTTGCTTTTTTTATTATATTTATTATTACTTTTTTATTTTTAGTTATTTATAAATTTAGCTTAATTATTAGCTAGTTTTTTTAATTTTTATTGCTTATTTTTAGTATTAAGTTTATTAAGCTTGTTTATATTATTACTAGTTATTTGCTTAGTAGTTATAAACTATACTTAGTTTTTAGTTTAAATCCTTTTACTAAATATTATATTATAATTTAAAAATATAAAAATAAAAAAATATAAAGGTTTAAGCAATAAAGTAGTTATAAAGTAATATTATTAGCAATTTTAAAAACTAAATATATTAAATAACTTTTATTTAGTTAGCTAAATAAGTAACTAAACTAGCTAAAAAAATTAAAAAAAATATAATTAGCAAAGCCTTAGCTATTAGTTAGCGTAGCTTTAGCTAATAAGTAGTCTATATGCAGATAGCTTTTTTAGCTAGGTGCCTTATTATAATAAATAATTTTTAAAAAAAAAAAAAAAAAGAGAGTTTTTAATAGGGCACTTATACTTGGCTATTAGGGCACCTATCTGGCCGCTAGCGGCTATTAAAGGCTAGCAGTTAAGAAGTGGATCTTGTGTTTCCTTTACCTAATTTGCTAGTACTGTATATAGTATTACACTTTTTAATTTTATAATACCTTATTATATAATTAACTTATTTAATATTTAATTAACTACTTAATATTTATATATAATTAACTAAGTAGGTATATAAGTAATTTACTTTTTAATATAATTAACTAACTTACTTTTACTTTTATAACTTTACTTTTGCTTATATAAAATACTATAAATTACTTATTTTATAATAAATTTTAATTTTTTTTTAGCTTTAATTTTATTTTAATTAGCAAAAGTAAATTAGCTAATTTATTGCTATTATTTATTGTTTTTTTTGCTGCTTTATTTTTAATTTAGTAATTACTTATTAATTTTTATAATTTGCTACTTTACTTACTTTACTTTTTACTTTTTACTTTTATTTATTTTTTACTTTTTACTTTTACTTTTATACTTTATTTTTTATATTAATTATATGCGTATAATACTATAATTTACTTATTTTAAACGTTATTATTTACTTTTTTTAGCTTTAATTAGGTTTTAATTAATGTTTGTAATATTAAACTTATTAAAAGGTAGGCCTGGCAGTAGCTTATTTATACTTAATATAATAACTATATATAAATTTTTGTAGTTTTTTGCTTTTAATTATAAATTTGTTATTATATGCTGCTAAGCTTGTAATTGTTGTAAACTAGGTACTTTACTAGTAAATATATATATAACTTATATTATAGTTTACTATTAAAATACTTAAAAAGCTGCGTAAAGCTATAGTATATGATTTAGTATAACTGTTAAAAATAATTATACTTAGCAAAGCTTTATAAAAGCTTGTTTAGTAACTAATTAAAAGTAAGTTTTTAAGCTTTTATTTAGCTATAAGCAATATAATTATTTGTTTTTATTGCTTTTTATATAACTTTATTATTGCTAGCTAACTAAGCTGTAACTTACTTATATTAAAGGCTTAGTTTAGGCTAATATATGCTTAGCTAATATACTACGCTTTTTTTAGCTAGTTTTTTTAAATTATTTAATTTAGCAAAAAGACGTATATAATATAGTTAAAAGCTTTTAGTGCACTGCTTTTAATAGCTATATAGCTATATAAGCGTTAGTGCAGCGCTTTAAAAAGCAAGAAATTTGTTACTAGGTCTTATATTATATTAAAAAAAATATTTAATATAAATAAAAAAGGTTATTTAAACCTATTTTTAATATAAAAAAATGTAAAAAAAGTTTTTATAAGTTATTGCTGCTAACTTTACTTATAAAATAAACTACTATTATATATTACTATTAAATTTTATAAAATTTACTTACTTAAAACGTAGCAATACTTTTTTTATTGCTTTTGTTATTATTTTAAATAAGACTACTACTACGTTTAAGTAAGCCTTTAGCTACTTAGCTAGGTAGGCTAATAAGCTAGTTATTTTTGCTTTAAAAGTTTTTATTAATAACTTTAATAAACAATTTAAATAAGCAGCTTATAATATTAAATTTTTTTTAAATATAAACTATTAAATATATATTTTTTATATTAATAAAAACGTTATTTACTAAATAAGCAAAAAGTAAATTTAAAAGCAAAATAACTATAAAAATAAGCTTGTAAATATAGCTAAAAGCTAACCTAATTAAGCTAAACTACCTTTTAAAGACTTTTTTAAAAACTAACTTAATTTAAATAAAAGTAAAGCTAAAAATAATGTACTTAGTAACTGTAATTTTTTTTTAATTAGTATTATAAGTGCTAAGCTTGCTTAACTTAATGCCTTTATTTTTAAGGTTAATTTAGAAGCCTTTAAAACTTTGCTATATAAAATCTTTTATAATTGTAGCAGCTTTATTTTATGCTAGTTATATATAGTATATGTATATACTTAAAAAGATTTTAAGTTAGCTTAAAAATAGCTTAACTATAAATTCTAGTTAAACTAAAGGCTTGTAGTATGTTATTTAAAGAAAATATACCTTTTTTACTAGTAGTAGTAAGTAAATTGTTTTATTTTAAATTATTATAACTAAGAGGTATAAACTACTTTGCTGTTAAAGTTATTATATAAAACTTTAAAGCAATACTTTTTAAATAGCTATAATAACTTTTTTACTTTTAAACAAGCTATTTAAAACTTTATAAATAAAGCTATTTATAAGTATTAAAACGCTTTTATAAATAGCTAAAAAAGCGTTTAATTTATATACTTATAAAAAGAGTAGCTAGGTAACTTATTTACTAGGTATATAGCTTTAGCGCTTAACTTACTAACTAAACAATACTGCTATGCATTAAAGTACTTAGCTTAACTAGGTAATTTTATTTTATAGCTAACTTTTTAGTATAAGTATTTTATAAAATTGCAATATAGCTTAATTTACTATTATAGTATATAAGAAAGGATTAAAATAACTAATATGCACTTATAAATTATATTAATAAAGCTAAAAAATATTAATTTTTTTTAGTATATAAAAGTAAACATTTTAGCAGTAAACCTAGTATTATAAATTAGAAAGCTTTTTATTGTTTAACTATAAAGCTAGCTGCAAAGCACTATTATTACTTTAAGCAAAGCTATATGTATTAAAAAATATAAAACCTATTGTTAAAAGGTTATAGCTTTTAACTTATACTGTAACCTTTTATACTAAAAAACTATAATTAAGCTTACAACACTAAAAATACTATTATTAAAACTAAATCTTTTATAACTAAAAGCTTTATAGTGTAGCAAGGCTAGGGGCACTAAAGGAAGCAAAGGTGCTAAAAGCACTAAAGGGGCTAAAAGAGGGGCTTAAGGTTAGCAAGATTAATACTAAGGCCTAGGGGCCTTTAGTAAGCAAAAAGGTTTATAATAGCTTTATTATAAAAGCAAAGGTAATAGTGCTATTACTTTTAGCAGTATACTTAGCAGCACTATAAATATAGTAAAGGCTTTACTATGCTAGCAATAAAAAATAAAAAGGCGCTAGGTTTAAATAAAAAGGTGTGTAGCTATAGCTGCTATATAAAAAATAGCAAAATTAACTGCTTTTTATAAAAAAAGCTTATATATAGTATAAATTAGTTAAAAACACTAAAAATAAGCTTTTTATAAAAATGTAAATTTAGTTAATTAAGTATTAAGTAAGTTAATTACGTAGTTAGGTATTATAAAAATTAAAAAGTATAATACTATATATAGTGCTAGCAAATTAGGTAAAGGAAATATAAGATCTACTTCCTAGCTGCTAGCTGCTAGCAGCTAGATAGGTGCCTTAATAGTAATTTATAGGTGCCCTATTAAGAACTCTTAAAAAAAAAGTATTAATATATATACTTAACCTATATATTATATACTATATAAATAGCAATAGTAATTTATTTAGCAAAAGCTACTACTAAAAATATAAAAACTGCTTTTTTTAAAAAAAAGCTAAAGCTATTATTTATAACTAATATGTTTTATATATTAAAGCTAAAAAATTAGCTTAAAGCAAAATAGCTTTTAAACTAGCAACTTTAATATAATTTTATAAAATAGTTTATAAACTATAAATTAAAAACTTTATTTTTATAAAGCTTATAAACATTATATGCTATAAAGCTAAATTATATAAAAAGTATTATATTAATAGTAAAAGTATATTATATTTTAAAAAGTAGCTAGTAATTTTAGCTTAAAAAGCTTTAATAAAGTAACTAATATATAAGCACTATAACAACTTAAAAGCTAACTATATAAAAAATAATAGCTAAGTTATTATAATATAAGTTTTATTAAAAAGGCTTAAAGCAAAATATTTAAAAATACGTTGCTAGCTATATATAATATAAAAAAGCTAAAAAATTAAAGTATAGGCTTTATAAAAAACTTTAATTATTATTTTTATTAAAATAGCTGTTTTAAAAAAATTAGCTTAAATTTTATTATAAAACTACTTTTATATATAAAAGTAAATAGTAATATTTATAATATAATTTTAACTATTATAAACTAGTTTATAAAAATAGTATTATTTATTTTTATATAAAAACGCTTAATATTACTAAGCTTTAAAAACTTATATATTATAAACTAAACTGCTAATATAAGTTTTTTAAAAAAATTATAAATAATAAAAACAAACTTATTATAAATAAATTTTAAAAAAGGGTTTATAAAATATAAAAAATATATTAGCAGCTATTTACTATATAGTATTTTTAAACTAATAGCTAAAAAAAATAAGTATACTAAACTTTAAAAAAGTACTTTTATACTTTTTATGCTAGTAAGCTAAATAGCTAAGTTAAAATACTAGCAAAAGCTAAGTTTATATATAATAATAGCTAATATGCTACTATAAGCTATTTGCTATTTAAAGTATTATATAAGTACTACTTAAAAAGTATTAAGTATATATTTAAGCAGCTTTAATTTAATACTTAAAAAATAAAAATAAAATATAGTAAATAAAAGCTATATGCTATATAGTTTATAAGCATTAAAAATAAGTAGTAAAGTTAATATAAAAGCATTATAAAAAGCGTTATATATTAAAAAAGTTTTAAGTAAGTAATATAATAAAGCTATTAATAGTATACTTTAAGTTTAAGTATAAAAAAAAGCTAGCTTTTATATATATTTAAGTTAAAGTTTTTAAAAAGGTAAAAATTTAAGCGTACTAAATTTAGTTACTTAAAATTTATTTTTAAGTTTATAATATATTTTTTTATTGCTTAAATTATAAATAAACTAGCTAAAAGCTGCTAGCAAAATAGCGCTACTTAAGTTAAAAAATAAGTAAAAAAATTAAGCAATGAAAAATATTATTAAATATTAAAAAAGATTAAAGTAAATAAAAATATTTAATAAAATAAAAAAGCTAGCTAGTAAAATATAATATTTAAAGGCTAGCTAAATACTTAGTAAAAATAAGCTATTTGCTAAACTAATATAAAATTTTTTTAAAAAGTTTATATTAAGTAAAATAATAAATAAAATAGTTATATAAGCATATAAGCACTAAAAGTTATAAATATATAAAACTTAGTTAATAAAAAATAGTAAGCTATTATTAAGTAATTAACTAAGTTATAATACTATAAAAATTAAAAACTTATATATAAAAAACTTATAGCAACTTTAAACTAATTTATTAATAGTAAAAATAGTATTATTAAAGTAAAAAGTTAGTAAAAAAAAGCTAAATAGTAGTTAAAAAAATTAAAAACTATATTATATTATTAAAGCAGCTTTAGCTAGAATTTAGCAGTATAGTTTAATAATTAATATAAATAAAAGTTGTAATAAAAGTTAAAACAACTTTTTAAATAAAAAGATTTTAAAAAGCTTTATTAATACTTAAAAAAGTATTAAAACCTTTATTAGCAAACTATTTTTAAAAGTTTAGCTTTTTATTAGTAAGCTTTATAATAAGCATATATAATTAGCATAAGTAAGCATTAAAGTTATTAAAAAAGGTATTTTAATATTTTTAAAAAAGTATAAAAAACTAAGCTTTTTATAAAATATAATTAAAGTTGCTAGCTAAAAGCTTTTTTTTATTAATATAAAATTAGTAACATATTAATACCTAAGCTAATAAATAATTAATAAAAAGTATATATAATAAAAAAAACAATAATAATAGTTAAGAAATATTAAATAAAAACTAATTTTTAATAAAAAGCAGTATAGTATACAGTTTCTTTTTATGTAGTAAAAAAACTAGCTTTTTTAAAAAAATTAACTACTTAGTAAAAAGCTAAACGTGCTTATTTTAAGCAAAATATATAATAGCTAATATAAGTAATAGTATTATTAAATAAAGTAGCTTTTTTACTATTAATAAGGTTAGCTTAATAGTTTTGCTAAATAACTTATATATAAACGCGTATATAAGTAATATATGCTATAATTTTTTAAGCTATGCTTATTAACGCAAAAAAGAATTATATAACTAATATTTACTAAAAACTATAAGTATTAAAGCAATAAACGTATAGCATAATAACTAATATAATCTTTTTTATAAAAAATATAATTAGCGTTATTAAGTTAGTAAAAATAATAAATATAAACGTTAAAATATATACTTAAAGTATAGTGCTAGTAAAGCTTTTTATTAAGTATAAAAATAGTTTTTAGCTTACTATTATTAAGGTTATAGTTTAAAAGAAACTAGCTAAAATTTGCATTAAAAACATAAAAGTATATAAAGCTAAAGTAAAAAAGCTTTAAAAGCAGCATTATAGCAATTGCTTAGTAAAAAATTAAATAAAATAAGCAATACTAAAAAACCTAAATTTTAAAAACAAAGTTATAAACTTAAAAAAAATAAAGTAGATTAATAAAAACTAAAAAAAAAGCAAAAGTATAGTAATAAGCTATAAAAAAATAATTTAATTAAATAAAATTAAAAGCAAGCCTAACTAGTAAATATATTTATAAATAATAAAATTGCTAAAAACTTGCAACTTAAAACAAAAGGCAATGTAATAAAGCATATATATAAAATTAATAAAATATTTATAGCAAAAAGCAAGTATAATAGTGCAATAACAAGTATAAATAAAACTAATAAGTAATATAAAGTAAATATTATAAATAAGAAAGTTTTAGTAATTATTGCTAATACTTTAAACAATATAAAAGCTTTTTTTAATAAAGTTAAATATAGTTAGGCTTTAACTTAGCAGCGTTTATAATAAGCATATATAGCTAAATAATATATATATATAAATTAATCAAAATAGCGTTTTTTATTTTAGCGCTAAGTATAAAACATATTAGTTTTTTACTAACTTAAAAAAAAGCTGAAAGTTTTAATTATTATATTAATACTAAAAAAAGTTAATATAAAAATAAATTATTTAATAAGCGCTATATATACTAACTATTTAAATTTAAATAAAAATTACTATAAAGCAATAAAAAAAGTAAGCTTATAAAAAAGCAGCTTAAAATTTTTCCTTTTTTATAAAAAACTATAGTTTTTTTTTTATAATTAACTGCTTTTTAAAAAGCTAAGCTAACTTTTTAAAAGCAAAAAATAAAATAGCTAATTTTAACTACAAAAAAGTTATTAAATATAATATTTGCATTATTAACTTAAAGTTTTTTATATGCTAGAAGCTTGCTATTAATACGCTAATAAAAAAACAATAAATTAAACAATAACTTAAGCTATGCTTTTAAAAGCTATAAGGATTTAAAAAGGCAATATTAAAAGAAGTAGCTTAATAAAAATAAAGCAGCAAATATATAGCGCAATATATATAATAATTTTGCTTGCAAGCAAAATAGTTAATAAAGCTAAAAATATAAAGGTAATAAATTCAAAATTATTATATATTATAAAAATATAGCTAATACAAGGCTCTAAGCTATAATAATAAGTAATACATTTTAACTAGGCTTTTTATAAAAAGGGTTTAATATATAATAATTAAAAAACAACTAACTTATAGCCTTATTAAAAAAAAATATACGCGCAAAAATAAAACGTAATACTTTAAAAGGCAGCATAATAGCAGTTAATTAGCAAAAGAATTAAAAACTAAAAAACATAAAAAAGGCTAAATAACTAAAATTAAAAGTTAAAATTAAAAAATCAATATAAGGCTACCTATAGCTAATAAGTTAACAAAAAAACGGCTGCCTAAAAAAAGCAAGCAATTTAATTAAAAGAATTAAATATAAACTTAACTAGCAAATATATATATAATTGCTAAAATTGCTAAAGACTAGTAACTTAAAAGAAAGGGCAGTATAATAAGGCACTTACTTATAAGACCTACTAGCTACGCTATAAGTATATAAACTATATACAGGCTAAACTAAACCTACGTTAACTAATAGCCGAGGCTTAGCTGGTCACACCCTTTTTAATCCTTTTAGCCAGTCTAGTTACCTACCTAGCTAACTAGACAAAAGTTATCTAATATACTTAGTTTTTAAAATTGCTAGCAACATTACCTTGTAACTACCCTATTGCTTAAACCCTTATAAATACTTAATATTAAAAAGCTTATTTTTAAACACTACTAACTTTAGCTTTATTTACTTTAAAAACGCTATATTGTTTAGTTATAAGCATAGTATTAATTTTAGTTTTATTTACATTATTTTAATTAGTTTATCTAATAATAAAATAATATAAGCAATATTATATAACAGCGCTTTTATAAATAATTTTTACAATATTACTTAAATAGTTTATTATAAACATTAACAAGCTAGTATTGCTACTATAAAAAAGCAAATTAACTAAGTACTTTAGCTAAGTTATTAAAATTTTTTATTATATATAAAAGCAAAGTTAAAAAAGTTTATTTTTTGATAATATTTTACTAAATAAAATAACTTTTTAAGTATATATAACTAAAAAAGAAAAGCTATTAAAAAAAATGTTATGAACATTAAAAATAAAACTAAGTTATAGTAAAAATGTATTTATAAAAATATTTATCTTTAATATATAAAATACTTTTAAAAATATAACTTACTTAAAAAAAGTTATAAAGCTACTTTAAGGCTTAAAAAAACTAACTTTATTAATTTAAAAAAGGTATTTTAATATAAGACCTTTTTAAAATAAAATATGCTAATAATAGTATTGCTTTGCTACATAAAATTAAAGCAGTGCTTTAAAAAATAGTAAGCTAAAAATAAATTTATTAAAGTTTTATAAATATGCTTTAAAAATAAAGTTTTTTTAAAAAATAAGCTTGCTATATTATAATATATAGTTTATAACTAAAAAGCCTAAAAAAGGCCTATGCTTTACTAACTAAGCTACTAAGCTTAATACTATTATAATTTAAAACGCTGTACTATTATAAAGCTATAGTAAGTTTATAAATAAATTTGCTATATATGTTATTATATTAGTTAATAACTTGTTTTTTAGCTATAGTTAAATTAAATTCCTTATTTATAGCTATACTTTAACTATATTTAATACTTTACTTAAGTTATTATTAATGATAACTTTGCTTTAAAGCTATATAAACTTTATTACTTAATTTTTATATGTTATTATATAAGTTTTTTTAAATATTGCTTTTTAAAAATATAAACCTTTTTTTAACAATATAAGAATTAAAGGCTTTATATTATACTATAATACTTAAAAGGTCACTTTTAAAATTAAGCAATATATTTTAAAGCATTTAAAAAATATTAATGCTATACTTTTTAACTTAAAATTAGATAGTTTTACTTTAAGTACTATAAAAAGAAAAAAGTGTTGCTAATTTGCAAAGTTTATTAGGTTTATATACAAAATATAATAAAAAGCTTATTAATATAAAAGTTATTAAAATTAAAGGATAGCTTATATATAAAAATATTATAAATATTAAGGCATTTTTAAAAGCTAATGTTTACTATAAAATATAAATTAAAAATTATTTTAAAATTTATATACTTTTTACTACTCTTTTTAAAAAAATATATAGCAGTTATAAATTAGTTAAATAGCAGTATAGCTAACTAGGTAGCTTATAGCTATTACCTCTTTTAACTATAAATACTAGGGCTTGCACCTATAAACAGCTATAGCCTTACTATAGCCTGCGCATATAGGTTTATATACTTTATAAGATCTTAGAAGCTTTTTTTTTTAAGACTTTTATTAATAAATTAAGTCACTTTTAAAAGCTTTGTTTTTTTTATAATTTAATTATAATAATTTTTAAGTTATTAATATAAGTTAAAAAGTATATTGCTTTAACTTGCTAATTTAATTTAAATTAAACTAACTTAACTTAGTAGTACTACTTTATTAGTTTGCTAAAACTAATACCTTAGCTATTTATATTAACTAAGATTATAGCTTAAAAAAATTAAAAGCGTATAAAAATACGCGTAGCTATAAAGTAACAGGCTTTAGCTAAAGCACTATACTTAAACAATAACTTTGCTAAAATTATTAGAAAATTAATAAAATTTTATAAATAAAAGCTTGCAAATAATTTACTATAGTTTTTTGTTTTTTTTAAAAAAATAAGTATTAAGATCTTAGGCTATAATTTTAAAAGATTTAAAAATAAAGAGACTTTTAATACTTTAGTAAAACAAGCTTAAGTTTTTAACTAATGTTTTGCTAAAAATACTTTTAAAGATTTTTGCTATATATTTATAATTAAAAATTTTTATTAAAGAATATAAAATATTATAAAAGCTTTTGCTAAGCTATATATTAAAAAACAAATAAACCTAGTTTTTTACTTATAGCCTTTACTAAAAATAAAAGTAAAGCAATTTTTAAGTTTAATAAAACTATAAATATTAAAGTATTTAATAACTTACTTAATAAGCACTTATTTTAATATAGTATTTTAAAAATTTAAAATTTAAACTTTAATATTAATTGCTTACTAAGTTTATACTAACTTAATATATTACCTATTATTAAATAGTAAATAAATTATAACTAACTTAGTTTATAAACTTATTTTTTAACTTATTTAAAACTAAAAAAAAAAATAAAGCTTAAAGCTAAAGTACAACGCTTAAAGCAGTTAATAAAAAACTAAAGTTATAACTATAATAAAGGTATACTTTTACTAGTATTAAACTAAAATAAGATTATAAACTATATAGCTTAAAAGCTAGTATTAGCATATAAAAAGATTAATTACTTTAAAAGTTAGATTATTAATATTAACTAATAAGTAGTAAACTTGCTAGCTTATAGCTAATTTTTATTTTAAAATATTATAATTTTAATTGCTATAACAATGCAACTTTGCAAATTTGCAAAAATAAAAGTATTTACCTTTTATAATAAAAAAATTAAAAATAAAGTTATATTTAAAGTGTAGTTATAATATATATATAACTGCTTTAAAGCTAATAAGAACTAGTTTATTAATAATAAAGCTAAACTAGCTAATGTTAAAGCATACTTTAAAAGCATAGTAGTTAAAAACTTATAGCTATACTTATAAAATAACTACTTTAATATAATTGATATACTAACTAAGCTTTTAAATTATTTAAAAAGTAAATATAAAAATATAAACTAAATATAATATATTAAAGTTAAATATTAAAAATTAAAAATAAAAAGCTTAGCTAACTACTAAAACTTTAAAAATAGCTTTATATAACTTGCTAGTAAATAAAAAATCTTATAAGCTAAAAAAAAAAAAAAAGATTTTATAATAAACTAATTATTTGCTTATAATATAAAACTATAGCTTAATATTCTAATAACAATATTAATTTTAACGTATTTATTTAATATTATATATAAGTAGTTTATATTTTTTAGTTAAAAAATATAAGTTAGCTTAAAAGGTTATAAGCAATATAAATAACTATTATAACAATAATATTATTAAAATAACTTAAACAAACTTAGTAAAACTAAATATTATTATAAAAAACTATATTTAGCTTTATAATAAAAAGAAACTTAGTTTGCAACTTTTTTTATAATTATAACTTAAAATGTTAGCTAAAAGAAATAAAAACCTTTATTATTAAAACCTAATCCTTTAATTATAAAAAAATAAAAATATATTTTTTATAATTGTTTACTAAAAAAACCCAGTTTTAACTAATAAGCTTAAATCTAAGCAATTTTTATAGCTTATAGTTATAATGCTAACGCTGTTTTAAAAAAAGAAAATAAAAAGTAAACTTTTAAAAATAACCTTAAAATAAATAAACTTTTATTTAAAAAAATTGTTGCTAAATATTAACGCGCGTAAAAAAATAAGTATAATAAATAAGTATATTAAATTCTTTTTTTTATATTTAGCTATATACTATTAAATAATAATCTTTTATTAATAAATAACGTTTTAAATAATATAAAAGTTAATATATATATAGTAATAAATATGCTATTAGGTAAAAAAGTTAATGCTAGTTTAAATTTAAAAACTATTATAAGCTTTAACTATTAAATAGCAACTAAATTTAATTAAAAAAGATGCTAAAAAATATATAAAATTTTAATAACTACTTTTTAAATAAATAAATAAATATTTTAAAAATGTTTTTTTAATAGTACTATATATATAATATAATATAAAAAAAAAACCTATAGTTTACTAAATATAAAGTACTACTAAACTATAAAACTATTAACTTATATTTTTTTAAACTTTACTTTTAAAATTTAATTATTTTTTAAATAAAAATACTTGTTTATAAATACTTAAAAAAACTATTATCTAGTTAAAAAATAAAGCAATACTAGTTTTTATAAAAAAAAATTAAATAAAAACTTTTAAGTAAACTTTATAAAAACTAATATTAAAAAAATAAAATAAGCTATAACTATAACTATAAAAAATAACCTACTTAAAAAGCTGCGCTAAAAACAAAGTGTAAGGGTTTAAGCAATAGGGTAGTTGCAAAGTAATGTTGCTAGCGATTTTAAAAACTAGGTATATTAGATAACTTTTGTTTAGTTAGCTAGGTAGGTAACCAAACTGGCTAAAAGAATTAAAAAAAGTATGACCAGCAAAGCCTTAGCTATTAGTTAGCATAGCTTTAGCTAATAGGTAGTCTATGCGCAAATAGCTTTTTTAGCTAGGTGCCTTGTTATACTGCCTTCCCTTTTAAGTTGCTAGTCTTTAGCAATTTTAGCATTTATAAGTATATTTGCTAATTAAGCCCATTTTTAATTTTTTTAATTAAATTAATTTATTAGCTTTTATAAGCTGTTTTTTTATTAACCTATTAGCTTATACCTAGCCTTATATATTTTTTTTTATTTATAACCTTATTTTAGTATTTACTTTTTTTCTTAGCATTATTATTTTATTAAGCTTTTTGCTAAGCAACCGCTATTATGCTGCCTTTAAAGCTTTCTTGTTTTAAGTTTATATACTAGTATACTTTTAATATTAATATAAGTTAGTTATTTTTAAACTATTAAATTTTTAATCCCGACTATAATCTTGCTTAACTAAATAATAACAAGCTAAAAATTGCAACAATGCTTAATAAAAAGCTTTGCTAGCATTACGTTTTTAGTATATATTTAAATTTTCGTATTTGCTATTTTTGCTGCTTTAGCAACGTTAATTGCGCTTTTTATAAAAAGGACTACTAAAGTTATTATGCTATACGTTTGCTGCTTTTTTGCTTGTTAATTTGCTTAAATATTTATTTTTTTTTAAATACCTCTTGCTTTAGTTAGTATAGCTTAATAAATTATATAATATGCTACTTATTTTTACACTAAAACAAAAAACGCCTAGCAAAACTATTAAGCTACTATTACTAAAGCTAAAAATAAAAACAAAAATAAAAACGTAAGTATAAACGCTACCTTATTAAATAATACTTTTATTACTATAAGTTAACATATATTTTGCTTATTTAAAGCAAGCTTAGCTTTTTAGCATATAGTTATTTTTAAAAAAAAGCTAGTTATACTAGTTAAAAAAAAAAAGCAACGCTATATTGCTATTTATTAAAAATTAGTTGCTATTTATTATTTATTAACTATTATAGTTGCTTTTTTTATTATTTATACCTTTGCTACTTATTTACTAGTATATTTGCTAATATTTAGCAATTTTATATTAACAAGGAAAAGCTTTTACTTAACAACTTTAATAACATTATATATAAAGCCTAGTTTTTTATCCTTTTTTTAAAGTACTAAAATAGCCTTCTAAGCAATCTAAATGCTTATTTACGCTAGTTATATATACTTATTTTAAAAGCTGCTAATAAAAAGCTAAACTTTAAAAAAGCTTACAAAAATAAAAGCATTAAAGCGTTTTTTAGTATTAGCAAAGCTTATTAAAAGATTTTTGCTTATAATATAGTCTTTACTACTGCTATTAGCCTTATTTACAACACTTATTAAACTACGTTGCCTATTTTTAGCTACAGCTATTTTAATAGTATAATATATTATTTGCCTTTTTAGCTACTTTTTAGCTTTTACTTACTAACCTTTTATTTAGTAATAATGCTTTTTATATTAGTAGTTTAAAATACGTTTTAAGTTATAATAAGTTTATTAAAATAAAAGTTTTTATTTTTTATAATATTATAGCTTAATTTTAGCTTGCTTAGCAACAGCTTACTATCTTTTTATTAACTAAGTATATACTTTATAATTTAGTGTTTATTATACTAATTATAACTACTTTACTTATTATTTTACTTAGTATAAACCCTTTTAACTTTTTTTTTATATTAATTTAGCAAACAGCTTACGTTTGCTAAGTATTTAGCTAGCTTTTAAGTATTATATTTTACTAGCTAGCCTTTTTATTTTACTAAGTATTTTTATTTACCTTAGTTTTTTTAATACTAAACAATATCTTTTACCGCTTATTTTTCTTGCTTATTTTTTAACTTAAGTAGCGCTATTTTACTAGCATCTTTTAGCTAGTTTATTTATAGCTTAAATAATAATATAAAAAATATATTATAAACCTAAAAATAAATTTTTAGCAACTAAATCTAGTATGCTTAAGTTTTTATTTTTTTAATAACCTTAACTTAAATATATATAAAAGCTAGTTTTTTTCTTATACTTAAACTTAAAGTATACTATTAATAGCTTTACTACGTTACTTACTTAAAACTTTTTTAGCATATAGCACTTATTATAATGCTTTTATATTAACTTTATTGCCTATTTTTAGTGCTTGCAAACTACGCAGCGTATAGCCTTTATTTACTATAGCCTTTTTTTTACTTTTTAAATATTAAATTAAAGCTGCTTTAGCATATACTTAATGCTTTTTAAGTAATATTTATATAATGCTTTAAATAGTAAATAGCTTATAATAGCATATTAGCTATTATTATATATAAACTTAGTATTTGCTAATACTCTAACCTAGCTATTTAGCTTATTACTATAAAAAGTACAAAAGTACTTTTTTAAAGTTTAGTACACTTATTTTATTTAGCTATTAGTTTAAAAGTGCTATATAGTAAATAGCTACTAACGCACTTCCTATACTTTATAAAACTTTTTTTAAAATTTGCTTATAATAAGTTTATTTTTATTACTTATAATCCTTTTTAAAAACCTATACTAGCAGTTTACTTTATAATATATAATTATTATAAGCTTAGCAGCATTAAGCATTTTTTATATAAAAATAAATAATGCTATTTTTATAAACTAGTTTATAATAACTAAAATTATATTATAAATATTGCTATTTGCTTTTATATATAAAAATAGTTTTATAATAAAATCTAAGCTAATCTTTTAAAAAGGCTATTTTAATAAAAGTAATAACTAAAGCTTTTTATAAAGCTTATACTTTAGCTTTTAAGCTCTTTTATATTGTGCATAGCTAGCAACGTATTTTTAAACGTTTTACTTTAAGCTTTCCTAATAAAACTTACGCTATAATAACTTAGCTATTTTATTTTTCTTTATATGCCTAGCTTTTAAGTTATTATAGTACTAGTATATTAGTTGCTTTACTAAAGCTTTTTAAGCTAAAATTACTAGCTATCTTTTAAAATGCAATATACTTATATTATTAACATAATACTTTTTATATATTTTAGCCTTATAGCGTATAATCTTTGCTAGCTTTATAAAAATAAAGTCTTTAGCTTATAGTTTATAAATTATTTTATAAAACTATATTAAAGCTGCTAGTTTAAAAGCTATTTTGCTTTAAGCTAATTCTTTAGCTTTAGCATATAAAATATATTAGTTATAAATAATAGCCTTAGCTCCCTTTTTTTAAAAAGCAGTTTTCGTACCTTTAGTAGTAGCTTTTACTAAATAAATTACTACTACTATTTATATAATATATAATATATAAGTTAAGCATATATATTAATACTCTTTACTTTCTTGCCCTTAAAAATTGTTTATAATTATATAGCAAAAGTCTAGCGCTTTATAAGCTTACAAGTTTATAATTTATACTTTTATTATTAAATAAGCTAACAAGTATAAGTTTAATAAAGCTTTTTAAGCTATTTTAGTAGCGTAAGCTAATACTTTACCTTTTCTCTTTTTTTTAAATAAGATTTTTGCTAATAACTACTATACTTACTATAGCAGCTTGCTAACTAGTTAAAGCTTTTTTTTTAGTATTAGTATTATATCTTTATACTAAATCTTTTTAGCTATATAATCCGGCCTTCTTAACAGTTTATTTACTAGGTTTAATATACTTAATTAATATTTTATATTAAAATTAAACTATGCTAGCTTATATACCTAGCAAGCAAGCCTTCCTTAAAAGTCCTGCGCTAATAAGTTAACTACGCCTTTTAAAGCTATATAATCTATCTATATTATAAAAGTTTTATTTATTCCTTTAAAGTACTGCTACTAGTGCTTATAGCTTTTTACAATTGCTAAAAGCTTTTGCTAGCTTATTACCTATTTAGTTTCTATATTTATAAGCTTTTATAACTAATAAGCAACTAGTCTTTACGTTTTTTTATAAAGTTATAATAGTATTTTTAATATTACTTTTATTAACATATTTATCTTTATTTTAGTGTCTAAATAGCTGTCTTAGTAACAAAAAGTAGTTACTAACGTAAAGGCTTTTTTTATATTTTTAAACGCCTAGTTTACTTTTAAAGTCTACTTAAAAACGTAGCCTAACAAAGTATAACCTTTTAAAATTGCTATAATTAACGCTATAACGTTTGCATACTTAGCTATAAACTTTTTATAAAAGTTTGCAAACTTTAAAAATACTTATATATTATATACTAAAGTTAATACTTTTTACTTTTAAATAGCAGCAACCTTTTAAAAATCTATTTTTATTTTTTTAGTTATAATAATAAATTTTAAAAACTTTATCTTAGTTTTAAAAAACTTACATTTTAACAGCTTTATAAATAATTAATACTTTGCTAACTGCTTATAAACTAACTAAAAGTACTTTTTATATTTTTTTTTATTTTTTAAAAAAACTACAATATTATTTAAATAAACTATGCAAATATAATTTACTAGCCTAGCTAATGCTTTATATATATAAGCTTAAAAAGTTGCAAAAACATTAGTTAGTTTAAAAAGCATAACTATATACTTAAAATGCCCGTATTTTATTTAAAAAGCAGTTTTTTACTTATTGCTACGTTTAATTTAAATATAATAGTAAGCATTTTTAAAGTTTAGCTTTAAAAAAACCTTTGCTAACCCTAGCTTATTTATTATTTTTAATATAAAAAATAAAAAATACTTATTTTTTATAGTTACTTTGTTTAAGCCCTTATAATTAATATAAAGCCTTATAGTTTTATTTTTTTTTAGTATAAATAAGATTAAAGCTTTTATATTTGCTTTTAAATGCTATATATAGCCTATTTAAAGGTTTTTTTTAAAGTACTTTTTAAGCACTTGCTATTAAGCTTCCGTAGTAAAATAAATTAAGCTAAATAGTACCTATACCTTTTTTACTAGGTTTATTACATATTATATTTTTTTTAGCACTAATAACTTCTTTGCTAACAGCTTAAAATATATATGCTAAAACGCTTTAAAACACTTAAATAAATTAATTTTATTTTTAATATTAAGCTTATTATTAATTTTAAAAAATAGCAACTTTTTTTTAAAGCTAACACCTATACTTATTAAGTTAGCAACGTACGCTGCCTAACTGCTAACTACGTCCTTAGCAAACTTTTTAAAATTTATTTTTTAATATTTGCTATAAAACTATTAAATAAAGGCTATATTTAATAGTATACTTAACTAACTTATTTTTAGCTATAATATTAAAAGCTTTAGTACTTTTTACTTTTTATATATTATATAAAATACTTATTTAAAAGTCTGCTTAATTTTTTAAACGTTAACTATTTAAAAACTAGCTATATAGGCTACCTAGCACTTTATTAGCTTTTTATTTAGTCTTATTAACAAAAGTAATAAAATATTTGCTTTTTATAAGTATTTTCTTTTAAAGTCTTTATATATAATATTAACTTAAGCTTTTATATTTATATTTATAATAACCTTTTTTAACTTTTGCTTGCTGCTTAAAAAAACTATAGCTGCTGCTTAAAATAGCTTTATAGTACTAAACGCCTTATAAAACTTTGCTAAAATAAATTAAATATATTAACTTATTTTAGCTTAGCTTTTAACTTTTTATTTTTAAAGTTTAACTAAGTTATTTAAACATTTTATACTTTACTTTTAAGCTATTTTAATAGTTCTTGCTTAACTTTGCTTAATTAGCAATTTAACGCTAACTACTTATTTTTTAAGCAATACTTAGCTATATAGCCTTTTTTACTATAGCAGTAATACTTTATAAAGCTGTTGCTAATATATACTAATTTGCTTTAGTTTTAATTTATTTGTTACCTTAATAAGTTATTAGTTTTTTTTTTAAATTGCTTAAGCGCTTTTAAGTTATTTACTAACTTTTTTTACTTTAGTAAGCATTTAGCATATTTTTGCTTTTATAACAGCTTATGCTTTTTATTAGCATAATATTAAGTACTTTATTATTTTTTAGCTTTCTAACATACTATAACTATATTATTAAGCAATATACGCTACTTTATTAAAACTTTTTTTAATTTTTTTTAAAGTTTATACTAATAGTTAAAAGCTAGTTAGCTATTATTTTTTAATAATATAGCACTTTTAAGCTTTTATACTAATACTTGCTAATAAAAAAAAAAATCTTTTAAGTTTTTATTTTTTTATTACTAAAGCTTATATAATTACTTTTAAAAAGTTTGCTTAAATAGCTTTAAGTTAACGTTCTCTTGCTAAATAAACTTTTAAAAGTTGTTAAAAGTAGCTTTATTTTCTAAGTTATTATAATTTAACATATTTTAATAAAAACGCTAATTTGTTTAAATATTAAACTTAGCTTACGTTAAGGCTTATATAATTTATATTAAATTCTTATAGCTAGGCTTTTACTAATTACCTTTTTTTATAGCTATAATTTAGTTTTTAATTTTTATAGCAGTAGTATTTTGCTTTAGCTGCTTATAATTATATATAAAAGCCTTAGCATTATTTTTATATTAAAGCTCTTTTTGCTTAGTAAGTAGCTAAAGCAACTATAAGTTTTAATTTATTATATTAATAATTTAGTTTAAAAGATTATTTCCTTAGCTTTTTAAACTTTTATAAAAACTATTATAATAAAAGCTTTTATTAAATAAGCTACTTTATAATAGCAGCCTAAAGTAAAAAAAATAGCCTTTACCCTTTTAACCTCTTTAAAGGTTGCTAGCTGTTAGCTAATTATTTATTTTAATAAGTAGTACATTTTGTTTTAAATTTTCTAATTTACTATTAAGTTTTTCGCTTTCTTTATTACGTTTATTATTACCTTTTTATTTTTAGTTATTTGCAAATTTAGCTTAACTATTAGCTAGTTTTTCTAATCTTTATTGCTTATCCCTAGTATTAAGTCTATTAAGCTTGTTTATATTATCGCTAGTTATTTGCCTAGCAATTATAAACTATGCTTAGTTTTTAGTTTAAATCTTTTTGCTAAATATTACATTATAACTTAAAAATATAAAAATAAAAAAGTATAAAAGTTTAAGCAATAAAGTAGTTATAAAATAATGTTGCTAGCGATTTTAAAAACTAAGTATATTAAATAACTTTTATCTAGTTAGCTAAGTAAGTAACCAAACTAGCTAAAAAAATTAAAAAAAGTATAACTAGCAAAGCCTCGGCTATTAGTCGGCGTAGCTTTGGCTAATAGGTAGTCTGTGCGCAGATAGCTTCCTTAGCTAGGTGCCCTGTTATACAAAGCTTTTTTAAAAAGTAAATATTAAACATATAAAGTTTATATTAAAAAAATGGCTTAGTATAAAAAAGGGCACTAGTTAAGCTTTATTTACTTACTGCGTTTTAATTTTAATATATAGTTTAAGTTAACTAATTTAAAAAAAAAATTAAAATAATTAATATTAAAATAATTAAGTTTATTATTAAAAATTAAAAAGTTAAAAAGTCTTTTAATACAAAAAGCAAAAAACTAAAAAAACAAGCGCTAAAAGTAATACTTTTTAAATATTATAACTTTTTACGTACTTTTAGTAAAGTAAACTTAAATAAGCTTTTTTTATAATACCAAAAAATAAATTATTTAATAAATTTTTTTAAAACAAATTGCTTAATAACTTAAAATATAGTTTACTATATAAAATGGTTTTTAATAAGTTAAAAGCAGTTTAAAAGTATTTTATAAACAACTTTTAAAAAAAATTATAAAGCTAAGCAATGCTTTATAGGCGTTATTAGTACTATTTATAAAAAAGCTATATAAAAGACTACGTTTTTATATTAACTACTAAAAGCTAAATAGCTTAATAAAAAAAACTTTTTTATAAATTTATAAAGCTAAAATATTTACTAAAATTAATATATAATAAGCATTTTATTAAATTTAAATAGTAGCAAAAATAAACAATCTTATAATATTTTATACTTAATATAAAACATATAAATATAAAGTACTTTTATTTAGTTTAACTAATAAGCTATTAATATTTTAAACGTATATAAACAATATATTATTTAATTACTTAAACTAATTTTATTACGCTTATGTTAATAATATTTTAATATACTTTAATATAATAAAAAAATATTAAAAATATATAAAAAAACATTATTATAACTAAAAAAAAGCAAGACTACAAGCAAACTTTAAAAAAACTAAGTTTTATATTATTTAAACTAAGTTTTTAAAGTATATAATAAGTACTAAAAGCGTTAGTATTAACTTTACTAAAGTTAAAGTTGTTTAAAAATAAGTAACGCTAATAACTATAAAAAGTATATAATTATTTTTAAAACTTTATAACTTTTATAAAAAGTTTATATATAAGTATAGCTAAAAAGCAAAACTACTAATAGCGCTAATATATTATAATATAACCTTTACTTAAAATAAGCATTATAAAAAAGCGTTTTAAAAACTAAAACAAATATTAACCTTAGCTCTTTTTTTGCGTTATTATAACTATAACTTACTTATAAAAGTAAAAATAAACGTATTAAATAAAATAATAGCTAGTACTTTATTATAACTGTACCTAAGCAAAAAATAGCACCTTATAGCATTTTATTTTAAAATAATAATAAAAAAGCAAAGCTAAACTATAATATTTATAGTAAAAAAATGCTAATAGTAGTACTACTAATAAAAAAGTAGCAAGCTAAATTAGTTAGCTACTAAAAAAACCATTTTTAATTATTATAAACTATAAAACTTTAAAATATTTTAATATAAAGCAATACTTTAACTTATAATAAGCAAAACAGTTTATATTACTAGCTAAATATAACTTTATAATAACTTATAAATTAAAAAAAAACGTAGTAGCACATGTTTTATTATAAAAATAAAAAAACATAATATTATAAAAAGCAAAAAAAAAAAAACTATAACGCTATATAACGTTTTTTAAGCTAGTAACCTTTAAATTTATAGCAAAATAAATAAGTAAAATGCCTACTAAAATATTAGCATTTAAACTTTTTTAAAAAATAAAAACCTTTATAAGCCTTTAGCTTGTTAATAAAATACTATATAAAAATAAAAAAGATTTAAAAATGTAAATATATTAGCAAAAAGTATAAATGCTACTTAAATTTGTAAAAATAAAAAACTATATAAACTATATAAAATAAGCTAATAATATATAAAAAAAAGCTAGTAGTTTTAAACTTACTTTTTTTATAAATAAAGCTTATTATAAAAGCTTATAAATAAATATTAATAGTATACTTAAAAAAACCTAATAACTAATAGCTAAACAATACTAGTAGCCTAGCTTTAAAAATAACTATAACTGTTATATTTTTAAGTGCTTATAATACTAACTAGCAAAAGTTTTAAAAAATAAAATACTAAAAAAATTAATATCTTTACTAGTACTAAACTATATATAGGAATATAAAGTAATTAACTTTAAGCAAATACTTAAAAATAAGCATAGCTTTAATAATACTATAGTTATAGTAAACAAACTAAGTAAAAAGTTTTAAATAATACTATATACTATAAAAGTAATAGTATAATAAGTAGCTTAAATATACTATAAAAACCTATTTTAAATATTTTGCTTACTTATAATAATAATGTTAAACTAAAAATTATAATTTATATTAGCATTTATAAATTAATTAACTAAAATTTTTAAAATTATTTAAATATTAGCTTTAATAAAGCATTATAAGTTTATAAAATAAGTAAAAATTATAAACAAATATTTAAACTAATAACTACGCCTTTATATTAACTACTACTAAAACAATTAGTTAAAATAAATATTTATAATAAACTATGCCTAAGTAGCTATATTATATAAGTTTATAAAGCTTTTATTATATAAAGTAAAAAAAAGATTTTTAATACTTTTTTACTTTAACTAAAAAAATAAATTGCTAAATAAAAAATAAAAAAACTATTATAAAAAAGGCTTAGCTACGCTAAAATGCTTAATAACAAGGTTATAAAATTAAAAAACACGTAAATATAGCAAAAGTATATTTGCAATAAATATAATAACATATAATAAACTAAGCTAATAAAAGCTATAAAAAGCTTAACTTTAACGTAAGAAATTATATATTTATTATTAAAAAATATTAGTTTTAATAAACAAACTAACTATTTAATAAATTTAACTATTTTATACCTTAATAAAATTTTTAAAGCTTATTATAAAAAAGCAATATATATACTTTTAAAGTGCTAACTTTGTAGTAATTAACTAATAAGTATTATGCTAACTAACTCTATAAATATTTAAATAACTTTTTACTAAAGCAAAAATTTAAAAATTTTAATAAAAAAACTATAAAGCTAATAAGCAAAAAAAAGTTTATAGTTAAAAAAATATAAACATTAAAACTATACTATAATAAACTATAATATAAAGTTAATTAAAAAGGTTAAAATATTAATAAAAAATAGTATTTAGCTAAAAACTTTAAAAACAGCGCAAAATTACTAAAAAGTTTTTATAAATAATACTTTAAAGCTATAAAATCCTTAGTTTAATTAGCTAAATAGCTATAAGTAGTAAAAAAAAATAAGTCTAATAAACTTTATAAAAATAATAACAAAGTAATAATAAGTTTATTATAAAAAATATAATAAAAAAACAGGTAGTAAAATATAATAGTTAAATATGCTTTAAAATAAGTTATTTTTTTAAAAAGAAAGTAGTTATAAATTAGTTAAATAGCAGTATAGCTAACTAAGTAGCTTATAGCTATTACTTTTTTTAACTATAAATACTAAGACCTATACTTATAAACAGCTGTAGCCTTACTATAGCGTGCGCATATAGGTCTGCACACTTTATAAGATCTTAAAAGCTTTTTTTTTTTTTTTACCTTAAGATTTTTATTAATAGATTAAGTTACCTTTAAAAGCCTTGCTTTCTTTATAACCTAATTATAATATAATATATATTATTTAATAATATAATAATAATATACTATAAAGCTAAAAATTAATAAAGCACCTAGTACTATGCTAATAAAAAATATTAATTATTATATAAGCACAAATATGTTAAATACTTACTAAAGCAAAAAAAGTTAATAAATAACTTAAAAACGCTTAAATAGTTTAAAAAAACCAATAAGTTATTTAAAAATTAAATAAATTAAAACTAAAATAAATTAGTATATATTAGTAATGACTTTATAAAATATTATTATTATAGTAAAAAAAGCTATATAGCTAAGTATTGCTTAAAAAAATAAATAATTAGTATTAAATTGCTAATTAAGCAAAATTAAATAAAAACTATTTAAATAGCTTAAACGTAAAATATAAAATATTTAAATAGCTTAGTTAAACTTTAAAAATTAAAAATTAAAAGCTAAGCTAAAGTAAAATAGTATATTTAATTTATTTTAATAAAGTTTTATAAACTGTTTAGCACTATAAATTTAATCTAAATAGTAGCTATAAATTTTTAAAGTAATAAATAAAAGCTAAAAAGTTATTATAAATATAAATATAAAAGCTTAAATTAATATTATATATAAAAACTTTATAATAAATCACTTATAAAAAGTAAATATTTTACTACTTTTATTAATAAAACTAAATAAAAAGCTAATAAAGTACTAAGTATTTAATATAGCTAGTTTTTATATAGTTAACGTTTAAAAAATTAAAAAACTTTTAAGCAAGTATTTTATATAATATATAAAAAGCAAAAACTACTAAAGCTTTTAATATTATAGCTAAAAATAAGTTCATTAAGTATACTATTAAATATAACTCTTATATAATAGTTTTATAGCAAATATTTAAAAATAAATTTTAAAACGTTTACTAAAAATATAATTAGTAATTAAACAATATATGTTGCTAACTTAATAAATATAAGTATTAGTTTTAAAAAATATTATTATTATTTAAAATTAGTAATAACCTTAGGATTAAAAATAAAATAAATTTATTTAAGTATTTTAAAGCGTTTTAGCATATATATTTTAAACTATTAGTAAAAAAGTGGCTAATGCTAAAAAAAGCATAATATGTAATAAACTTAATAAAATAAGTATAAGTATTTTTTATTTTAATTTATTTTACTATAAAAGCTTTATAATAAGTGCTTAAAAAGTATGTTAAAAAAACTTTTAAATAAGCTATATATAGTACTTAAAAGTAAATATAAAACTTTTTATTTTATTTATACTTAAAAAAATAAAACTATAAAGCTTTATATTAAATATAAAAGCTTAAATAAAATAATTATATAAAATAAATATTTTTACTTTTTATATTAAAAGTAATAAATAAGCTAAAGTTAGTAAAAATTCTTTTAAAGCTAAACTTTCAAAATGCTTATAATAATATAATATTTAAATTAAATATAATAATAACTAAAAAACGGCTTTTTAAATAAAATATAGTTATTTAAATATATAGTTATGCTTTTTAAACTAATTAATATGCTTATAACCTTTTAAGCCTATATATATAAAGCTTTAGCTAGTTAAATAGATTATATTTATATAGTTTACTTAAATAATATTAGAATATTTTTAAAAGAATTAGAAAATAAAAAAACTATTTTTAGCTAATATATAAATAATTAGTAAAGTATTAGCTATTTATAAAGCTATTAAGATATAAGTTTTTTAAAATTAAAATAGAGTTTTTAAAGTTTATTATTATAACTAAAAAATAAAAATAAATTTTTAAAAGGTTACTATTATTTAAAAAATAAAAAGTACTAACTTTAGTATATAATATATAAATATTTTTAAAGTTTATTAACTTTTATAAAAAGTTTATAGCTAAATACGTATATAAATATTACTATGCTAATTATAACAATTTTAAAAAGTTATACTTTGTTAAGCTATATTTTTAAATAAAGTTTAAAAGTAAATTAAGTATTTAAATATATAAAAAAGCTTTATTTTAATAACTACTTTTTACTACTAAAATAGCTATTTAAATATAAAAAGAAAATATAATAATAAAATTAATATTAAAAATATTATTATAAGTTTATAAAAAAATATAAAAAGTAATTATTTATTAGTTATAAAAGCTTATATATATAAAAACTAAATAAGCAATAAGCTAATAAAAGCTTTTAATAAGAATAAAAAGCTATAAACTTTAGCAATAATACTTTAAAAAAAAACCTTTTATAATATAAATAAATTATATATATTAAAAAAATAAAATTAACTTATTAGTGTAATTTTTTTAAAAGAGCTTGTTTATTAAGTATATAAGCTAATATAATTTAATTTTAATATAAAATATTAATTAAGTATATTAAACTTAGTAAGTAAACTATTAAAAAGCTAAAATATAGCTAAAGAAAATCTAGTATACAAATATAATAATAATATTAAAACAGCTTTAACTAGTTAGCAAGCTACTATAAAAAATTTAATATTTCCTAATAAAAGTTTTTTTTTAAAGTACAATATTAGCTTATACTACTAAAGCAGCTTAAAAAGCTTTATTAAACTTATACTTATTAGCTTTTTTAGTAATAAAAATATAAATTATAAATTTATAAGCTTATAAATTACTAAACTTTTAGTATATAATTATAAATAATTTTTAAAAGTAAAAAAGTAAAAAGTATTAATATATATATTTTATTTATATATTATATACTATATGAATAATAATAGTAAATTATTTAATAAAAGTTACTACTAAAAGTATAAAAACCACTTTTGTTTATATAAAAAAGCTAAAGCTATTATTTATATCTAATATGTTTTATATATTATAGCTAAAGGATTAGCTTAAAGTAAAATATCTTTTTAACTAGTAGCTTTAATATAATTTTATAAAATAGTTTATAAACTATAAGCTAAAACTTTTACTTTTATAAAACTTATAAAACCTATATGCTATAAAGCTAAAATATATAAAAAGTATTATAGTAATAAGAAAAATATATTATACTTCAAAAAGTAGCTAATAATTTTAACTTAAAAAGCTTTAGTAAAGTAACTAATATATTAGCACTGTAAAAACTTTAAAGCTAAGCATAAAAAAATTGCTTAGCTATTATAGCGCAGGTTTTATTAAAAAAGCTTAAAGTAAAACGTTTAAAAATATATTACTAGCTATATATAATATAAAAACGCTTAAAAGCTAAAATATAAACTTTATAAAAGGCTTTAATTATTATTTTTATTAAAGTAGCTATTTTAAAAAATTAGCTTAAATTTTATTATAAAACTACATTTATATATAAAAGCTAATAGAAATATCTATAATATTATTTTCATTATTATAAATTAGTTTAAAACATAGTATTATTTATTTAAATTAAAAAAAAGCTTAATACTATTAAACTTATAGCAATTATATATTAAAAGAAAATTTACTAATATAAATATTTTAAAAAAACTATAAGTAGAAAAAATAAACTTATTATAAGTAAAGTTTTTTTAAAAAAATTATAAAATATAAAAAGTATATTAGTAGCTATTTACTATATAATACTTATAAACTAATAGCTAAATAAAATAAATATACTAAACTTTATAAAAGTATTTTTATACTTTTTATGCTAATAAGTTAAATAGCTAAATTAAAATATTATAAAAGCTAAGTTTATATATAATAATAGCTAATATATTATTATAAGCTACTTACTATTTAAAGCACTATATAAGTATTACTTAAAAATGTTAAATAAATACTAAAGCAGCTTTGATTTAATATTTAAAAAGTAAAAAAAAAGCTATAGCAAATAAAAGCTATATATTATACTATTTATAAATACTAAAAACAAGCTATAAAAATAATATAAAAGCATTATAATAAATATTATATATTAAAAAGGTTTTAAGCAAGTAATATAGTAAAGCTATTAATAGTATACTTTAAGTTTAAATATAGTTAGCTTTTATATATATTAAAGTTAAAGTTATTAAAAAAGTAAAAAGTTTATTTTTAAGTTTATAATATATCTTTTATATTATTATTTAAATTATAAATAAACTAGCAAGAAAATACTAATTAAATAATATTACTTAAATAAAAAAATAAATAAAAACTTAAATAATAAAAATATTATGTAGCATTAAAATAATTAAAGTGAATAAAAATACTTAAGAAAATAAAAGGGCTAGCTAATAAAATATAATATTTAAAAGCTAGCTAAGCATTTAGCAAATATAAGCTATTTACTAAACTAATATAAAAAAAATTAAAAAAGCTTATATTAAATAAAATAATAAGTAGAATACTTATATTATTATATAAGTACTAAAGTTATAAAGTATATATTTAATTAATAAAAAAGTAGTAAGCTATTGCTAAGTAAGCTAAAACTAAGCTATAATATTATAAAAAATCAAAAACTTATACTTTAATACACTTATTATAACCTAAAAAATATTTAAACTATTAATATAAAAAATATTATTACTAAATAAAAGGTTAGTAAGCAAAAGTTAAAAAGTAGCTAAGAAAGTAAATATTATACTGTACTATTAAAATAGCTATAGGCTATAATGTAATAAATATTATAAATAAAGCTAATAATGATAATAAAAATTATTTTATATATAAAAGTCTTTAATAAGCTTTTTTAATATTAATAAACGTTTTAATACTTTTATTTTTAGAAGCTTTTTTAAAGTTTAGCTTTTTATTAGGAGCGTTTAAAATAAATATATATAACTAGTATAAATAAAGATTTAAGTTGCTTAAAAAGCTATTTTAATACTTTTTAAAAAATTAAAAAACTAAGCTTTATATAAAATGTTATAAAAATTAGTAAGTAAAAGCTTTTTTTTACTAATATAAAACAGTTAAGTATTAGTAACTATACTAGTAAATAACCAGTAAAAGTATAAACTATAAAAAAGCAATAATAATAATTAATAAATAATAAATAAAAACTAATTTTTAATAAATAGTAGTATAGTAATTTTCTTTTTAGTATAATTAACTTTTTTTTAAATATAAGTATATGCTAAAAAGCTAAGCTTACTTTAAATAAGCAAAATATATATTAACTTATAATAATAAAAGTATTTTTTAGCAAAGTAGTATTTTTATGTTTATTTTATTTTCAGCTTTAATAATATTAGCTTAATAAGTTTACTAAATAGTATTAGTTTTAGCGCAAAAGCAAAAAGTATATTATATAATATTTTAAGCTATACTAAGCAAAATAAAAAGTATTTTTTAAAAAATTAATATTTAATAAAACTAAAAAGCAAAAAATTTAGTAAATATATAATATAATAGTTATAATAATCTTTTTTATAAAAACTATAATTAATATTGCTAATATAGTAAAAATAATAAATATAAAATTTTAAATATATACTAAAAATATAATATTAGCACAGCTTTTTACTAAGTATTATTATAACTTTTAGCTTATTATTATTAAGCTTACAAAAATTATAATTAAAATTAAAAGTTTTATATTTAAAAATAACTAGCTTAGTTTAGTATTAAAAGTATATTAGTATATAAAATTAACATAAAAAAGCTTTAAAAGTAGTATAGCAGTAGTTGCTTAGCAAGAAGCCTAATAAAGTAAAAAAGCTAAAAAAGCAAATTTTAAAAATAAGGTTATAATTTTTTTAAAAAAAATAAAGCTAAATATAATTAATAAGTTAATAAAAAATAGCTTATAAAATATAATAAAGCAATTTAATTAAAAATTTAAAAGCAGGCCTAATTATTAAATATACTTATAAATATTAATATTGCTAAAAACTAGTAAGTTAAAAGAAATTAATCTAATAAAGCACCTAGCTAAAAGACTTACTTACTAAGCTATTTATATATAAACTATATTCTAGCTAAAGCTACGCTAACTAATAGCTAAAGCTTTACTAGTTATACTTTTATTTTTATTTTTTTATGCTAGTTTAGTTAGCTAGATAAGTGAAAGCTATTTAATATACCTAGTTTTTAAAATTGCTAGCAATATTCCTTTATAACTACTTTATTGCTTAAACCCTTATATAAAGCTATATAAAATAAGTAAATAAACTAAGGTTTTTTACTTATTTAACTTTTATTATATATTAATAAATAAAAAATATATATAAAATTAGCTTATAATAAACTTTTAAGGTTTTAATAAAATAGCTATTTTAAATAACAATTTTAAATTTCTTTAATTAAAAATAATTAAGTTAGTTAAAAGCAAGCAATATATTATAATAATAAACGCTACTATATTTTTTATTAATATAAGGCTTATTTAAACCATAAAAACTAATTTATAATAGTAAGCTTATAAAGCTTAAAATAATTAATTATAATACTTATAAAGTTTTGTAATTTACTAGCTTATATTTAAAATTTTATAAATTAAATTTTAAAACTATATAAGTTATTTTATAAAGCTTTTATTAACTATATAGTTCTACTTTTAAATAATAAAGCTAATTACTTAAAATACTTATAAAAGGTATTTAATGTATTTAAATAAAAACGATTTTTAATATTATTAAAAAATATTTTTAAAGTATTTTTTAATATAATTACTAAGCTTTTATATTAACTTTTTAAAAAGAAATAATAATAAAGTACTACTTTGCTGCTTTTATAAACTTTATATTTTTAAAAAACCTAAAAGCCTTAAAGCAATACTTTAATATTAACAAGTTTTTTTAAACGCTATTATTATCCTATGCTTAATATATAAAACCTTTATAAAAAAACCTACTTTGCTTAATAAAAAACATATAGAAAAAAACTATTAAACAATAACTTGAAAAAACATTAAGCATATATTAAGTTAACTTACTTTAAACCAATTAAAGCTAAGCTTAAAGTTTTTAAGCTATATAAAACTTTATTTTTAAAAATACTATTTTTAAATATTATAACTTAGCGTAAATATTGTTTATATAAATAAACACTTTATTAAAAAAAGGCTTTAAAGTTATACTATGTTATACTAAAAAAAGTTATAAGTAATAATTTAAATTTACTATTTTAAATATATAAGTAAAACAAATAATGTTTTTAAGTTAACTATTTTTTAACTAAAATTAAAATATAAACTATTTAAAATAAAAGTAGCATATATAATATAAGCTTATAAGTACTTAAAAATATTAATTAAAGCTTTAAACAACTTTATAATAATATTAATAAACTATTTTACTATTAAAAGCATATTTAATTACACTAGCTTTAATATTACTTTAATAAATAAAGTAAATAAAAAGGTAATTAATATATTAATTTATTTTTTATAGTATAGCTTATAAGTTTATATAATAGGGCACCTAGCTAAAAAACCTATTTGCTAAGCTATTTGCGTACAAACTACTTATTAGCTAAAGCTATGCTAACTAATAGCTAAGGCTTTGCTAGTTATACTTTTTTTAATTCTTTTAGCTAGTTTAGTTACTTACTTAGCTAATTAAATAAAAGTTATTTAATATACTTAGTTTTTAAAATTGCTAGCAATATTACTTTATAATTACTTTATTATTTAAACTTTTATACTTTTTTATTTTTATATTTTTAAGTTATAATATAATATTTAGTAAAAAAATTTAAACTAAAAACTAAGCATAGTTTATAATTATTAAGTAAATAACTAGCAATAATATAAATAAGCTTAATAAACTTAATATTAAAAATAAGCAATAAAAATTAAAAAAACTAGCTAATAGTTAAGCTAAATTT
>MU401789.1:0-32152 GCA_022579005.1 Poronia punctata
ATAATTTATAAAAGTATTTAATTAGGTTTAAAGTGCTTTATATATTTTTAGTACTTTTTAAGTATAAGTATATATTATATAATAGTTTAAAATATGCGTAGCATATTTTACCTTATTTAAAATAAAGTTACTATGTACTTAGTTACTTAAAGTACTTTTAATACCTTTAGATCTAGGTTATATGCTCTATTTATTATAATAATAAAGTAGCAGTTACTTTAATATACTTTATAAAAAATTATTATTTTACTGCTTGCTTTAAGCTTTTTATAGTAATAATAAAACTTATATAAAAAGTATACTTATTAAAAGTATAGTAGCAAAGTAAAGTTATTTAAAATTGCTAATAAAAGTAAAATATATGCTAATAATAGTTTTAATTTTTTATACTAAAACTTTATAAATAAATATATTAATATAGTTTAATAGTTAATTATAAAAATTAAGTAGCTTATATTTTTAATAGCTTAATAACGTTAAATAAAAGTATATAGCAAATCTTTAAAATACTAACTATGCTATACTAAAATATATTTAATATAATACTTTTTTTTAAAAAAGTTAAAGTTTTTTTTTTAATTTAGCAAAAAAGTTAAAAATATAAAATGCTTAGCATTTTTTATATAGTTTCTTTATTTAAATAGCTAAACTAACTAGCTTTATTAACTTTAAGTATACTTAGTAACTATTAGCAATATAATACTCAAACTTTTTTTAAATATGCTAAAATAAATAGTAAAAGTTTATTAAACTAATATAAAAAATAAGTAAAGCTAAAATTAAAATAAAGCTTTTTAACTTTAAATACTAAGCTTAATAATATTAAAACTAAGCAAACTTTAGTTATAAAGTACTTTTAAGCTTTTATTTAATTAGTAAACTTATATAAAGTTTTTATTACTATTATTAAAAAAAGCAAAGTTTATAAATTTTTTATTTAATTTGCTTATAAAAATAATTGCGTTAAAAAAAGGCTTTTTATTAATAGCTTATATAATATTATATTATTTTTTTTAGTTTTTAATATAAAAAAAGCATACTATTATAAGTTTTATTATAAGCTTTATAGTGCTTTAGTAAAAGTTAAAAATTATAAACTAAAATTAACTTTTTAAAATATTATATTTTTATAAGTTAAGCAAAGCTTATTAAAAGTATTTACTATATAACTAAGTTTTAGTTAAGCTAATATGTTTTATTATAAAGTTAATAAAACTTTTATTTAGTATATAAGCTAACTTTAACTTATTTATTTTAGTAACTAAAAAAGCTAAGTATAGTATTATATAAATATAAAAACACTTAAAGCAGCTATAGCTAAAAGAAAAAGCTAAATAACTTAATTATATAACTACTAAAAAGCTTTAACAGTTATGTTAAAAGCAGCATACTAAACTTTTAATAGTACTAAATAATTAAAAATAGCTAATAAAACAGTTTAAGCTTTATATTAATTAAAAGCAGCTATATATATTTTTTTATTTTTATTTTTTATTTTTATTTATTTAGCTTTAAAGTGCTAAAGATAGCAACCTTTTTAGCTAAAAAAGATTGCAATATAATTAGCATATATGCTTATTACGCTTTACGTTATAAAGTAGCTGCAGTTTTAAAAAGGACTAGCTTGGTTTCTATTTTTATATATATAGCTATTATTTTACGTTACGTTTTAAACTTAAATACCTAATTATTTATTATATATATAATATACTAAGTTATACTTTTTAAAATACTTTTATAAAGCTATAATTAATGTAAAGCCTTTAAAACCTAGTTAATGCGTTTACTTTAGCTAGACCTCTTTTAGTATAAAGTTAAAGTGATCTTTAGAAATCTTTAATTTTATTATAATAATTAACTTAATTTTCTTTTAGTATGCTTTAATTCTTTTTATAGTTATAGTGCTTTTAAATTTTATAAGCTTTTTATATAGTAAAGAAGTAATTAGTATTTAGATTATATTAGCTTAGTAAAAGCGCTTAGCTACCTTTTTAATATATTAGTTATAAAGCAAAAAGATTTTTTTTTTTAAATAATACATATTTTAAAAAACTATATTATATTTTTTTAGTTTTTAATTTTATAGCGTCTTTTAATTTTTTAAATAATTAAAGCTGCTTTATATTTATTTAATTTATTATAAAAAACTAAAAAGTTATTAATATAAAATATAATAAAACCTAATTAATTTTTAATATATTATAAGTATAGTTTTTTAAGTAATAGTTTAAGCTTAAGTATTTTAAATATTAACGTAAACTTTTTATATTAAAAACGCAGCAAGGTTTTTAACTTATAAAGCGCTTTAAGTAGCAATATTACTTTATTTTATTTTATAATTATCTTATTTAATACTTTATATTCTATAAATTTTAATTTGTTGCATATTATATTAAAAAATATACTTTTAATATTAAATTATTTAACTTTATAATCTTTTTTAGCTTTAATTGCTATTATAATCTTAAAAGTTATTATTATTAAAGTAGCTATATAAGGTAATTTAAAGGTTTTTATTTACTATTAATTACTTTATATTATAAGTTATACTTTATATTTTTTAAAAAAACCCTTTTTTATTAAACTTATATATAAATACTTATTTAAGTAGTAATAGCTTAGTTTTGCTTAATTTTTTAAAAAAAAAATTATTATATTAAGCGTAAGTATTTAAACTAGCTTACGCTTTATGCTTTTTTAAAATTAGTTTTTAAAAAAGTATATAGTTAAGTTTTTTTACTTTAAAGGTAGCAGCTTAGTAAAGTTATTATAATATATACGCTTTAATAGCGCTATACTAATTTGTTTTGCTGTTTTTTATTATACTACTGCTATAAACACTATATACAACGTTTTATACTTATAATTGTTTATATATAAAGTATTTATATATTTTTTAAAAAATGTTTATAAAGACTTTATAAAGCTATTATTTTTACAAACAAAAATATTTTTTATACTATATAATAGCGTATACTATATAGCTTAACTTATTAAAGTTGTTTAAGTTATTTAGCTTAACCCTTTTAAGTCTTTAGCTTATTTATAAAGCTAGCAAGTAAATTTTTTATATATATTTATATTTTACTCTAAGTAGCACTTTTTTTGTTTTATTTTTAACTTAAAGCTTTATAAATTGCTTTGCTTTACTTTCTTCTTTTTTATTAAAAAATATTTTATTTTTTAATAAAGGTTACTTTAAATTTTTTATAAAAGTATTAAAAAATTTCTTATAATAATTAGCTTTTTCTTTTTAGTTTTACTAATTTTTTTTTTAACTTTTAATAAGCTTTTTATTTGCGTTTATAAAAGTACTATTTTTTTTAAAAGTATAGCAAATTATAGCCGCTTTAAAGCTTTTAGTTACTATATTTATATTAGCAAAGCAGCTATTTTTATGTATTTTAACTATCGTAGTTGTTTTGCTTTTTTTATATATTGCCTTTATATTAGCAGTATAGCTTTTTATATAAATTATAACTATATTATTAGCTTAAAAACCTTTGCTTATTATATAAGTGCCTTTTTATATATATTACTTAAAAGCTATTAACTATTACTTAACTGCTTATTTACTTTATTTAGTTGGTTTTAATACTATACTTTACTTAAATTAATTTCTTTTGCTTAAACTACTTTTAAATAGCTAGCCTTTTTTATGTTTCCTAAAATATAAGTTTAAATTTAAAAGCTTTGCTTTTAGTTTAAATTTAATTAAAATAATTAATTTTATTTCTTTGCTTTTTCTTTTTACTGCTATTACTTTTATTACTACTTTTTAAGTAAACAATAGCCTGTTTTCTATTTATAAAATAGTTAACTACTTATTTTCTAAGCTATTTAACTACTTTATATATAAGCTAATTAATAGCCTTTTTTTTAGTTAGCTAGTTACCCTTTTTATATTTAACTTAACTGGTTATTTTTTATAGTATATATAGTAAGTATAATAAAAGTACTTAATAAGACTATATTTTAATTCTTTTTAATTTTAAGTAAAAGTTTAAACATAATTTAAAAGCGCTGCTTTTAAGCTTGTTATATTATACGTTTTTATACTATATTTAATAAAGGTTATATACTTTTTTTATTTAGTCTTTTTATGCTAACACCTTTTTAAAGTTTTTTGAAAATTGCTTGTTTTAAACTAGCTGTAGTAGCTTAGGCGTTATTAAAAAAAATAAAAGTCTTATTTATAAATAAAGTTTTAAAATATTCTTAATTCTTTTAATTAGTTTTTTAGCTACACTTATTTTTAACTTTTACTTTTTAAAGCTTTTAAGTAGCTACACTATATATTGTTTACTTTTAAGTTAATTAGTTCTTTATAGTGCTTTTTTAAAATATTTTTGCTACTATAGCTACGCTTTAAACTTTTTATTAAATAGTTTATTAATAAAGTGCAAAAAGATTTAATTAACTTTAGCAAGTTTATATGTTTTTATGCTTATATAAATCTTTTTTTTATATTGTTTAAAGTTAAAAAACTACTATTTATTAAAAGTAAAATCTTAAATTATAATAACTTCTTTTATAATAAGTATTTATACTTAGTATATATTAAACGCTATATATTTAACTATATAATTAATATATATATATAGCTTACTTTAAATTTTTACTTGTTTTTATTAGCAAAGTAATTTTCCTTTAATAAGTATACTTTATATTTATAAGCTATTATTTCTATTTAGTTAAGCTAAGCATTACTTATTAATACTTATTACAATTAGGTTATAAAGAAGGCAAGCCTTTTAAAAGTAACTTAATTTATTAATAAAAATCTTAAAGTAAAAAAAAAAAAAAGCTTTCAAGATCTTATAAAGTATGCAAACTTATATGCGCACGCTATAGTAAAGCTGCAACTGTTTATAAGTGTAGGATATAGTATTTATAGTTAAAGAAAATAATAGCTATAGGCTACCTAGTTAGCTATACTGCTATTTAACTAATTTATAACTACTTTTTATTAAAAGAAATAACTTATTTTAAAGCATATTTAACTAATATGTTTTACTATCCGTTTTTTTATTATATTTTTATAATAAACTTATTATTGCTTTATTATTGTTTTTATAAAGTTTATTAAACTTGTTTTTCTTTATTGATTATAGCTATTTAGGTAGTTAAACTAAAGGTTTTATAGCTTTAAAGTATTTTTTATAAAAGATTTTTAGTAATTTTGCGCTGTTTTAAAGTTTTTAGCTAAATACTATTTTTTATTAGTGTTTTAACCTTTTTAATTAACTTTATATTATAATTTATTATAATATAGTTTTAACGTTTATATTTTTTTAACTATAAACTTTTTTTTGCTTATTAGTTTTATAGTTTTTTTATTAAAGTTTTTAAACTTTTGCCTTAGCAAAAGGTTATTTAAATATTTATAATATTAGTTAGCATAATACTTATTAATTAATTACTATAAGGTTAGCACTTTAAAACTATATATGTTGCTTTTTTATAATAAGATTTAAAATTTTTATTAGGTTATAAAATAGTTAAGTTTATTAAATAGTTAGTTTATTTACTAAGACTGCTGTTTTTTAATAATAAATATATAGTTTTTTATATTAAAGTTAAGCTTTTTATAGCTTTTATTAACTTAGTTTATTATATATTATTATATTTATTATAAGTATGCTTTTATTATATTAACGTATTTTTTAATTTTGCAAGCTTATTATTAAGCATCTTAGCATAGCTAGGCTTTTTTTTGCAATAGTTTTTTTATTTTATATTTACTAGTTTTATTTTTTTAGTTAAAATAAAAAAGCATTAAAAATCTTATTTTTACTTTATATAGTAAAAGTTTTATAAACTTATATAGTATAGCTACTTAAGCATAGTTTATTATAAATATTTATTTTAACTAATTATTTTAGTAATAGTTAACATAAAAGCATAGCTATTAGTTTAAGTATTTATTTATAATTTTTACTTATTTTATAAACTTATAATACTTTATTAAAGCTAATATTTAAGTAATTTTAAAGATTTTAGCTAATTTATTTATAAATGCTAAAATAAATTATAGCTTTTAGTTTAATATTATTATTATAAGTAAACTAAATACTTAAAAAGGTTTTTTATAATATATTTAAGCTGCTTATTATATTATTACTTTTATAGTATATAGCATTGTTTAAAACTTTTTACTTAGTTTATTTACTATAACTATAGCGTTATTAAAGCTATACTTATTTTTAAGCATTTGCTTAAAGTTAATTATTATATATTACTATATATAGTTTAGTACTAGCAAAAGTATTATTCTTTTTAGTATTTTATTTTTTAAAACCTTTGCTAGTTAGTATTGTAAGTAGTTAAAAATATAATAGTTATAGGTATTTTTAAGCTTAAGCTACTAATATTGTTTAATTATTAATTATTAAGGTCTTTTTTAAAGTGTGCTATTAATATTTATTTATAAGCTTTTATAATAAGTTTTATTTATAAAAGAAGTAAGTTTAAAACTATTAGCTTTTTTTTATTTATTATTAGCTTATTTTATATAGTTTATAAGTTTTTTATTTTTTTAAATTTAAGCAATATTTATACTTTTTGCTAATATATTTATATTTTTAAGTTTTGTTTTATTTTTATATAGTATTTTGTTAATAAGCTAGAGGCTTATAAACGTTTTTACTTTTTTTAAAGTTTAAATGTTAATAGTTTAGTAGGCGTCTTGCTTATTTATTTTGCTATAAACTTAAAGGATACTAGCTTAAAAAACGTTATATAGCGTTATAGTTTTTTTTTTGCTTTTTATAATATTATATTCTTTTGTTTTTATAACTTTACTACTACGTTTTTATTTTTTAGTTTATAAGTTATTATAAAGTTATATTTAGCTAATAATATAAACTATTTTAATTATTATAAGTTAAAGTACTATTTTGTGCTAAAGTATTTTAAAGCTTTATAGTTTTTAATAATTAAAAATAGTTTTTGTTTAGTAGCTAACTAATTTAGCTTTTTACTTTTTTATTACTAGTACTACTGCTAGTATTCTTTTATTATAAATATTATAGTTTAGCTTTGCTTTTTTTATTATTTTAAAGTAAAATACTATAAAGTGCTATTTTTTACTTAAGTAAATTATAATAAAGTGCTAGCTATTACTTTATTTAATATATTTATTTTTATTTTTATAAGTAGGTTATAGTTATAATAATATAAAAAACAAGCTAAAGTTAGTGTTTTTTTTTATTTTTAAAACACTTTTTTATAGCGCTTATTTTAAGTAAAAGTTATATTATAGTATGTTAGAGCTATTAATAGTTTTGCTTTTTAGCTATATCTATATATAAACTTTTTATAAAATTTATAAAATTTTAAAAATAATCTTATACTTTTTATAGTTATAGCGTTGCTTATTTTTAAACTACTTTAACTTTAATAAAGTTAATGCTAATACTTTTAGTACTTATTATATACTTTAAAAACTTAGTTTAAATAATATTAAATTTAAATGTTTCAAAGTTTGCTTACAATTTTACTTTTTTTAATTATAATAATATTTTTTTTATATGTTTTACTATTTTTTTATTATATAAAAATATATTAAAGTATTATTAACGTAAGCGTAGCAAAATTACTTTACGTAGTTAAATAATATATTGTTTATATACTTTTAAAATATTAATAGCTTATTAGTTAAACTAAATAAAAATACTTTATATTTATACCCTTTATATTAAGTATAAAATATTATAAGATTTTTTATTTTTACTACTATTTAGATTTAATAAAATGCTTATTATATATTAATTTTAGTAAATATTTTAGCTTTATAAATTTGCAAAAAGGTTTTTTTAATTAAAAGTAAAAAGTAATAGTTTTTTTTTATTAAGCTATTAAGCTTTTAATAGTTAACGTAAAAGTGTAGTTTTTTAATAGCTTTTTTATAAACAATACTAGTAACGCTTATAAAGTATTGCTTAGCTTTATAAACTTTTTTTAAAAGTAGTTTATAAAGTACTTTTAAATTGCTTTTAACTTATTAAAAAACATTTTATATAATAAACTATATTTTAAGTTATTAAATAATTTACTTTTTAAAAATTTTATTAAGTAGTTTACTTTTTGCTATTATAAAAAAAGCTTGTTTAAGTTTACTTTGCTAAAAGTATATAAAAAATTATAGTATTTAAAAAATATTACTTTTAGCGCTTGTTTTTTTAGTTTTTTGCTTTTTTTATTAAAAAACTTTTTAACCTTTTACTTTTTAACAATAAAGTTAATTTTTTTTATACTAGTTATTTTAACTTTTTTTTAAATTAGTTAATTTAAACTATATATTAAAATAAAAAGGTAGTAAATAAACAAAGCTTAACTAGTGCTTTTGTTTTATACTAAGCTAATTTTTTTTTTAGTATAAACTTTATATATTTAATATTTATTTTTTAAAAAAGCTTTATTTTTAGCGTAGTTTTTTAAGTAGGTTATTTTTTATAGTTATAGTTATAGCTTGTTTTATTTTTTTAATATTAGTTTTTATAAAGTTTATTTAAAAGTTTTTATTTAGTTTTTTTTTATAAAAACTAGTATTGCTTTGCTTTTTAGCTAGGTAACAGTTTTTTTAAGTATTTATAAATAAATATTTTTATTTAAAAAATAATTAAAATTTATAAGTAAAGTTTAAAAAAATATAAGTTAATAGTTTTTTTAGTTTAGTAGCACTTTATATTTAGTAAACTATAGTTTTTATAGTATTATATTATATTATATATATAGTACTATTAAAAAATATTTTTAAATATTTATTTATTTACTTAGAAAATAGTTATTAAAATTTTGCATATTTTCTAGCAACCTTTTTTATTAAATTTAGTTGCTATTTAATAGTTAAAGTTTATAATAGTTTTTAAATTTAAACTAGCTTTAATTTTTATTGCTAATAGCATATTTATTATTATATATATATTAGCTTTTATATTATTTAAAATATTGTTTGTTTATAAAAAAGATTTATTATTTAATAGTATATAGCTAAATATAAAAAAGTTTTTCTTTATATACTTATTTATTATACTTATTTTTTATACGCATTAATATTTAGTAATACTTTTTTAAATAAAAATTTATTTATTTTAAAGTTATTTTTTTAAAGTTTGCTTTTTATTTTTATTTCTTTTAAAAAGCGTTAGCATTATAATTATAAGCTATAAAAATTGCTTAAATTTAGGCTTTTTAGTATAAACTATTTTTTTAGTAAATAATTATAAAAAATATATTTTTATTTTTTATAATTAAAGCATTAGCTTTTAATAATAAAAGTCTTTATTTTTTTAGCTAATATTTTAAGTTATAGTTATTAAAAAGGTTATAAACTAGGTTTTTTTTTATTATAAAGCTAAACATAGTTTTTTATAATAATATTTAGTTTTGCTAGGTTTATTTAAATTATTTTAATAATATTATTATTATAAAAGTTGTTTATATTGCTTATAAGCTTTTAAGCTAACGTATGTTTATTTTTTTGCTAAAAAGTATAAACTACTTATATATAGTATTAAATAAATATATTAAAATTAATATTATTATTAAAATATTAAACTATAGTTTTATATTATAAACAAGTAACTAGTTTATTATAATTTTCTTTTTTTTTTTAGCTTATAAACGTTTTTTATTTATTAGCAAGTTATATAAAGCTATTTTTAAAGTTTTAATAATTAGCTAAGCTTTTTATTTTTAACTTTTAGTACTTAACTTTAATATATTATTTTTAGTTTATATTTTTATATTTACTTTTTAAATAATTTAAAAGCTTAGTTAGTATATTAATTATATTAAAGTAGTTATTTTATAAATATACTTATAAGTTTTTAGTTATTATGCTTTTAAAGTATACTTTTATATTAGCTAGTTTAGCTTTATTATTAATAAACTAGTTTTTATTAGCTTTAAAGCAATTGCGTATATATTATAACTATACTTTAAATATAACTTTATTTTTATTTTATCTTTTTATAAAAAATAAATACTTTTATTTTTGTAAATTTGCAAAGCTGCACTATTATAGCAGTTAAAGTTATAATATTTTAAAATAAAAATTAGCTATAAGCTAGCAAGTTTACTACTTATTAATTAATATTAATAATTTAACTTTTAAAGCAATTAATTTTTTTATATGCTAATACTAGCTTTTAAGCTATGTAATTTATAATTATATTTTAGTTTAGTACTAGTAAAAGTATACTTTTATTATAGTTATAACTTTAATTTTTTATTAATTACTTTAAGCGTTATACTTTAGCTTTAAGCTTTATTTTTTTTTAGTTTTAAATAAGTTATAAAATAAGCTTAACAAACTAAGTTAGTTTTAGTTTGTTTGCTATTTAATAATAAGCAATGTATTAAGTTAGCTTAGACTTAATAAGTAATTAGTATTATAGTTTAAATTTTAAATTTTTAAAATACTATATTAAAATAAGTGCTTATTAAGTTATTAAATGCTTTAATATTTATAGTTTTATTAAACTTAATTTTTTTTTATTTATTTTTAATAAAAGCTATAAATAAAAAACTAAGTTAATCTATTTTTTTAACGTATAGCTTAGTAAAGGCTTTTATAATATTTTATATTTTTTAAAAAGAATTTTTAATTATAAATATATATTAAAAAATTTTAAAAGTGCTTTTAATAAAATATTAGTTAAAAACCTAAGCTTGTTTTACTAAAGTATTAAAGGTTTTTTTATTTTTAAATATTTTTAAAGTTATAGCTTAAAATTTTAGCACTTATTTTTTTAAAAAAATAAAAAACTATAATAAATTATTTATAAGCTTTTATTTATAAAATATTATTAATTTTTAAAATAATTTTAATAAAATTACTATTTAAGTATAGTACTTTAGCTAAAGCTTATTGCTTTATAAATATGCGGATCTTTGCGCGTTTTTTATTTTTTTAAGTTATAATCTTAGTTAATATAAGTAGCTAAAGTATTAGTTTTAGTAAACTAGTAAAGTAATACTACTAAATTAAGTTAATTTAATTTAAATTAAATTAGTAAGTTAAAGCAATATACTTTTTAACTTATATTAAAAACGTTAAAATTGTTATAATTAGGTTATAAAAAAAGCAAGGCTTTTAAAAGTAACTTAATTTATTAATAAAAATGTTAAAGTAAAAAAAAAAAAAAAAAGAGCTTTTAAAACCTTATAAAGTATGTAAACTTATATGCGCACGCTATAATAAAGCTATAGCTGTTTATAAGTGCAGGCCTTAATATTTACAATTAAAAGAGGTAATAGCTATAAGCTACCTAGTTAGCTATACTGCTATTTAACTAATTTATAACTATACTTTGCTTATTAATAAGATATATTAATAAAAGTAAGAATTAAACTAAATATTAAACTTTTTTAAAAAGCTTATATTATTATATACTTTAAACCAGCTTTAGTTATATAACTATATAATAGTTTAATAATTTTAAGCTATAGCTTAATTAAAAAACTTATACTATATAATATAGTTTTAGCTTTTTTATAACTTTTTTGCTTGCTTATTTAGTTGCTTTAATTAGTTCTTTTATATACTTTAGTAGTGTTTTAATTTTAAATCTTTTATACTATATTTAATAACATCTTTAATTATTAATTATAGTTACTGCTTATTTATTATTATAATAAAATAGTATTATTATAATAAAATTGTATTATTATAATAAAATAGTATTATTATAAGCTTATAGCAATACTATACTTAACTTTTAAATATAGTAATTTTAGTAAAGACTTTTTACTAAGTTTTATACTATATTATAAAAGTATATAATATTTTAAAGTATTTATTTTTAAAAATAAATAACTAAAATGTTTTATTATATTTTTTATTATACTTAAAAAGATTCTAATATACTTTTTAAAATAAATATTTTATATGTTGCCTTAAAGTTTTTTAAAAAATTACTTTTAATATATAGTTAATTATATAACTTTTATACTTAATATACAATGTTTTCTTAAATCTTTATATCTTTTGCCTTATAAGCTAAAGCCTTTAGCGCTTTAGCTTTTAAGTGCTTAAATTTAAAATATTATAATGCTTTATTATTTTTTTATAGTTTTAAAAAGTTGTTTAAAAGTTAAAATGCTTGTTTAGTAGTAGTTACTATTAGCTTAGCTACGCTTATTATAAACTTTTTTATTTAGTTAGTGCTTATTATAAAGTATAATTTAAAGTTAAAAAAAAATATTATATTAAAAAACAAACTAGGTTGTGCTTACATTATAGTTTTTTACCTATAACTTTATGCTTTATTGTTTTAAAGCGTAATATATAATTTAAGCTATAGTACTAGATTTTTTTATTTTTTAGCTTAGCTTTTAATATAATATTAATATAAAACCCTTTTATAAAATAAACATTTTTAAGCACTAGATCTTTTTTTTTCTTTTAGTGTTAAGTATACTTTAAATAGTTTTGTATCTTTTTTTTAAAATTAAAAAAGAAAATATGCTAGCTTTAACCTAGTTGTTTTTAGTTAAAACAAATAATTTTGCGTTAAGTAGCTTTATATAGTTTACTAAGTGCATAGTACTATAGTTGTTTAAAATAGTGCTGTTTAATAGTGCGTGCTTGTTTATACTAATAGTAGTATATATTTTATAAAAAGTATTTTAAGTACTGCTAACTATAATAAAATTAATAACTATATAAACTATAGTATATAGTAGCTATATTTTCTTTTAAACTTAAAAGATTATTTAAGCTTTTATTACTAAATAATAATTTTTTAATAAAGCTTAGCACTTTTTTTTTAATTTTATTTTATAGCTTACTTTATTTATTGCTTTAATAGCGTTATAATATAACTTTAAGTTTGTTATTAATTATTTTCAGTAGCTAGTTAAAAGCGCAAGATTTAGTTACTATAAACTAGCATTAAGCGCACTTGTTAAGCTTTTAAAAATGTTTTGCTAATTTTTTATAAAGGCACTTATATATTTTGCAATCTTTTTTTGTTTTGTTTTAAAAATAAGCCTTTTAAGCTACTTTTAACAATAGCAAATATAGCTATATATTTTGCTTTTTTTAACTACTATATAATTACTAAGTTAAGTATAAGCTAATTTAATTTTATTATTATAAAAAGTAGTTTACTTTTTACTTGCTCGCAAAAAATTTAACTTTTTTTAAAGTAGCCTACTTTAGCTAAAGCTTTAGCTAAAGTGCGCGTAATAAACTTTTAACTATAAATAGCTTTTTAACTTTTTTAAGCTTATAGTTAAGTACTTTATAATAAACTATAGTTTATTTTTTATATTATTTATTAAACTTAATATTGCCTTTTTTAACTTTTATAAAAACTTTTTAATATTGCTTTTAAGTATGTAAATAATAGTTAACTTTATAAAGCATAATAATACTAAATAATATTTTAACTTAGTTTTAAAGTATTAGCTTGCTAATTTTTATTTATATTATATTAATTTATATATAATACTTTATATTAACAATTTCTTTAACTTATACTTAAAGCATATTAATTTAAAGCTGCCTTTATACTTTATATTATATATTTTGCATTTTAAACCTTTATTAAATAGTAAGTCTTTTATTAATTTAATTTATTATAAACTTTTGTATTAGTTTTTAAAGTTTATTACTTTTTATTTTATTTTTTTATTTTTACTTTTTTAGCTTTACGCAGTACTTTTTAGCGCAATAATGCTTAAGTTCTTATAGTATAATAGCTTTAAAAAAGCGCTTAAAAACCTTTTTAAAGTTGTACTTAAAAAAGTACTTATTTAAGTTAACGTTTTTTTAAATACTTTTAGTAATAATAGTAAGTTAAAAAGCTTTAAACTATTACTTTTAGTTTTAAAAATAAGCAAGGTTTATATAAGATTTAATAAATATAAAGGTATTATTAAATATTTTAATAGTTATTAAATTATACTATATAATAATAAAAAACGTTTTAAAAAAAGTATATAGTATAAAAAGTATTAGTTTATTAAATAAAAACTAATATAATTAGTAAAAAGATATTATATAATTATATAAAGCTAGCTTTTTAAAAAAGCAATCTTATATAAGCACTAGTTTTTTAATAGCAAACTAAGCTTATAACTTTAATAAATTATATTAACTATATTTAATAAAATAAAAAATAAAAAATAGTACTAAAATTAGCATAGCTAGTATATATATTAAATATATAAAATTAATTAATATATATATATATAACTAATTTATAAGTACGCGTTGTTTAACTTTTATAGTTAAAAAATACTTATATTTATTTTAATTATATATTAGTTAAGTAGTTTAATTTATATTTTATTTATAATAGCTATAAAGTAAATTATACTTACTGCTTAATTAAGTAATAAGTAAAATGTGCTTTATATTGTTTACATTTTTAATATTGCGCACTTTTGATTTTAGCTTTATTTTTAACGTTAAAATTATTAAATAACTTAAAAGTATTTTTACTTAGTGCTATATAAATAATATATAACGTATATGCTTTATACTAAGTATATACTTTTTCTTTCTTATTAGTTATTATATATAACTTTATTATTAATAGACCTAAAATAATTATAGCGCAATTTATAAAGCGTGTAGTTAATTTCTTAATTAATGCGCTATATACATTATATTCTCTAAAATAAGCTTTGCTTATTTCTTTAATATTAAATTAATTATAGCTTAATTTACTAATGTATACTAAACGCTTTTCTACTTTAAAAGTAACTACTTAGTTATTTCTAGTGTAAACCTATTATATATTATAGTTTTAATTTTATATTAAAGCTAAAGTAAAAATAAAGCAAGGTATTAGCTTTTTTTCTTTAAAAAAGCCTTTTAAGTAAGCAAGTTAAAATAAGATTAATTAATATACTTAAGCAATATATTTTAGGTTTTTAGTAGCAAAAACTTTAATAAAGCTTATAGTTAGTAAAAAAATATTAGCTTAAGCTAATAAGCATTATAGTTATTTTATATACTTAATAAGTATTAGCTTGCTAAGTTTTAGTAGTTTTATAAATTTTTACTTTTAAATACGTATAAAGTACTAAACTAAAGCAATAATTAAAGCAATAGCTTATTAGTTATTTTTATTAGCTAAGCTAAAAGATTAAATAGCAACTATAATAAAGTAAACAAAAAGCTTATTATATTATAATAGCTAATAATGCTAATTTAGTTTAGCATTTTAATAGTTAGTATTTTATTTGTACGACGTAATTAGCATACATGCTTATTACGCCTTACGTTATAGGGTAGCTATAAGACTAAAAGAGGCTAGCCTGTTTTCTGTTTTCTTTATATATAGCTATTATTTTCGCGGTGCTTTCTAGACCTAGCTACTTAGCTATTTATTGTATATACAATACACTAAGTTATGCTTTTTAAAATACCTTTATAAAGTCGTAATTAATGCAAAGCCTTTAAAACCCAGTTAAGGCGTCTACTCTAGCTAGACCTCTTTTAGTGTAATGTTAAAGTGACCTATTTAAAAATCTTTAATTTCATTGTATTAGTAAGCAAATTATTTAGTTAATATAATTAAATCTTTTTATAAAAAAGATTATAAGCAAGTATATAATAAAAAGTAAAGTTTTTTTAACCTATAATAATTAGCAATACTTATAATTTAAAGTAATAAAATATTTAGCTATTTATTCTCAGCTATTAATAACTTTATTATTAATATTATTAACTTAAAAGGTTTAATTAGTAAATTAATAACTATTAATTTTTAAGCTAGCAGTTAGCGTTTATAAAATAGTGCTAGCAAGTTAGCTTTTATAGTTAAAAAGTTAAATACGCTTTTTTAAATAAGTTAATAAAGCTTTAAGTTGTTTATAAAGTAATAAAGCTAGCAAAGTATTAATAAAAAAGTAAGCGTTTGCTTTAGTAATATATAAAGCAATAGTTTATATTTTAAAGCTTTTAATTTAAATTTAAATTAAACGTTTAAACTTAGTAGTTTTATTTTTGCTATTTAATTTAACTATAGTAAATATATAAGCTATTATAAAAATTTAAAATAGCTAAGCTAGTTTTTTAACTTATTAATAAATAAAGTTTTTATAAAAAGATTTTTTTAGTAAAAACATTTTTTTTTAGTTTTTAGCTAGTTTAGCAAAAAAAGCGTTAACTTAAAAGTAAAAGCATTTTTTACCTATATATTTTTTTTTATTATAGTTAAAATAAGTATTGCTTTTTTAATAAACTTTTTTTAGTTTTAAATAGTTGCTTATAAATAGTAAGCTTTAAAGTAAAATTAAAAAGTTTTTAGTTTATAGCTATGCTTTTATAAAGTTATGCTATTAGGTTTGCTTTAGCTTTTTGCTTTAAGTTTTTAATTTATTAATTAAGTAATTTGTTTTAAAAGAAACTTATAAAAGGTTTTATAAAGAACGCTTAGGTTTTAAGCATAAACGTAAAAAATATAGCTAATTAAAATTTCTATACTATAATATAGCTTATTTTCTTTTAAACGATATAATTAGTAAGCTTAAACTAATAACTTACTAAAATAGCTAATAAAAACTTAAATGTTTTAAGTAAAAAAATTATTAAAGTTTATAGTAGTAAGCTTTTAAGTAGCAGCTTTTACCTAGTTAATTAATTTATAAACAATTTTAAAAACTTAAATTATTTTAGCAATATATATAAAGCTTACTTTATAGTTATAAGCACTAAAGCATATGTTAACCTATTGCTAACGTTAGCTAAAAAGCGTATAAATATATATTTTAGTTATTGTTTTTTATTATAAAAAGTGCGTATATTAAAGTTAAGCTTTAAAGTAATTATTTAAACCTAGCTATTAAAGTTATTAGTTTTTTTATTAAAAATCAAAGGTTTAAAACTATAAGCTTAAATTTTCTTTTAAAATAAAAATTAAGTATTTTAATAAAAGTAGTAATAAGCTTAAAAATAAAGTTAGTAGCTAAGCTTTAAGCAATAAAAGTGCTTTTATTAAAAATATTGCTTAATAAAGTAGCAAATTGTTTTAAAGTTATAGTATAGTTATTAGCAAAAGTACTTTTAGCGTTAACTTGCGCATTAATTTAGTTTAGCTTATTTTATATTTATTAAAATTTAGCAAAAAAAGCTTAACAAGCTATAGTATTAAACTTAATTAAAATAAATGCTAAAGCTTAGCCTTTAGTAAAAAAGATTAGCTAATTAGCTATACTAGTAATAAAAGCTATTAAAGCTATAAAGTTGGTTATAGCTTTAGTAGTATTAAACTATTAGTTAAATTTTTTTTTATTAAAATTAAAATTGTTTTTATTTATTTTTCTTTAACTTAAAGTTATTAAAAATAAAAGTTTTAATTATAAAAAAAGAACTACTTTTTATAGTAAAAAGTTAGGTTGCTTGCTATATACTATAGCGTATAAGGTTTTAAGTTAATTAGTCATATATAAATATTAGTTATATATATAAGTTTAATTAAGTTAAGTTAAGTTAAAGTTAATAATTTTATTTTTTAGCTACTAAATTTAGTAAAAAGTATAAAGTAAGTAGTAAATTAATTATATAAAAGCAATTAATTAAAAAGAATTTAAAATAGTATAATAATTAATAAAGTATAATAGCTATATATTAATACTATATAAAAGATTTTAGGTTAAAAAAAGAAAAACGAAAAACTAGCTACGCTAAAATCTATTTTCTTGCTACTTATATTGCGATGAAAATTGAAGATTTCTAAAGATCACTCCAACTTTACACTAGAAGAGGTCCAGCTAAAGTGGACGCATCGACTGGGTTTCAAGGGCTTTGCATTGATTACGGCTTTATGAAGGTATTCTAAAAAGCATGACTTGGTATATTAGGTATGCGATGGATGGCTAGATATCTAGGTCTAGAAAGCAACGCGAAAATGAGGGCTACATATACAGAAACAGAAATCAAGCTATCCCCCTTTAGTCCTGTAGCTACCCTATAACGTAAGGCGTAACTAGCATGCATGCTAATTACGTCGCAATATATAAATACCTAGCTAAAAATATAAGTATATAACTAATTAGATTGTTTTGCTAGGTAGGCCTTGCTAAGCAAGGGCAGTGTTTAGTATTACCTTAAACCTACCTTGTAATAACGTGCGTAGTTTGTAGGTCATATAACTGTTTTTTAGGTCACGTGACCTTGGATTAACAGGCACGGCCGTTATAAGTACTACTTTTATACTGTTTTTTTAAACATGTATTTTGCTGCTTTAAGCACTAGCAACCTTTTTTAGTCTTTTAAATTTTAAAATATGTGCTTATATTGGTGGGTTTTTATTTCTTGTTTATTTTATTTATTTATTAACTTTATAGTCTTTTTTTAAGCCCTTTTAATCCCTAGTAGTTAATATAAATAAAAGCTAGCTAATTTATATTTTTAAAGCTTAACCTAGTTTAGCTAGTATAATAAATAAAGTTTATAGCTAAAAAAGCCTTTTAAAAAAAAACAAAGTTAGTAATAGTGCTAAAAAGCTAAATAGCTATAATAGCAAAGCTAAACCTTATAGCTTTTATTTTATTTTATAGCTCTTTAAGCTTTTTAAAGCCTTTTAAGCTATTAGTGTTAAAATAAATAAGCTTATAACTTTTAAACAGGTTAAATTTATAAATAACTTTTGCTAACTAGCTTAAAAAAGCATATGCTATAAGCTATTTAGTAATCTTTATATAAGTATAAGCGTTAAGTTTAACTTTTAAAGTATTAAAGTTAAAAGATTAAGCTATTTAGTTAATAGAAGTAGTTTAAATAAAGTAGCGTTTATTATAAAAGCTAAATAAAGCGTTAAAACTAACTTTTTTAAAAGGCTTAGTTAGCTATAATTTTAGCTATACTAAATATACTTTATTTTAATAGTAAATAGTATAGCTAAAGTAAAATAAACTAGCTTTAAAAGTAATTATAACAATATAAATAAGTTTTAAAATACATGCTAATAAGTTTAAGTTCTTTTAAAAGCTATAATTATAAACTATTATATTAATAGTTTATAATATTTTATTTTACTAAGCTTAAAAAACAATAGGTAGTTTAAAAGTAAATTTTAGTAAAGCTTTTTTATTATTTTAAATTTATTTTAAATAGCAGTACTAAGTACTTTAGTAGGTAATAGTATTAGCAATAAAAGCTCTAGCTTTGCTATAAACGATCTTTTAAGCATTATAAAGCTTTAAATATTATAATTTAAAGCTTTTAAACATAAAAGTAATAAAAACAGCCTTTTTAAAAGTTATTTTTTAAAGCTTATAAGCTACTATATTTTTTACTAGTAGCTAAAGCTTTTAAAGATTGTATAAAATAGCTTAATATTGTTAAAAGCATAGTTTTTTAAAGAAAAGGTTTTATATAAAGTATATAGTAGTATAAGTATTAATATAAAACGCTTAAATCTTATATAACAAGTTTTAGCTACTAATAAGGTTAATAAAAATAAGCTTTAAAATAGCTATATAGTTAGCTATAATTAGCTTTTTAAATTTTAAATTAACGTTTTGCTAATAAAAATACTACTATGCTAAATAAGTTAGCTAAAACAAAATATTAAAAATGTAGTTATAATTTATATTGTTAAAAGTATTAAAAGTTATTGCTATTTTTTAGCATTATTAATAAAAGTTTAAACAGCTTTTATATAAGTAGTATAAAGTTTAAGTAGCTAGCAATTTTAAAGAACCTTATAATTTAGTAGTTTATATAATAAATTAAGCAGTTAAAAGGCTTTTTTAAAAGATAAACTATATATAAAACCAGCTTTTATAAAAGGCTTTAAATATAAAGGTTTTTTAAGCTTTAAAAAGCTGTTAAAGCTAGTATATAAAGAATTTAATTAGATTTAAGCTAAAAAGGTAGTTAATAAATGTTATTAGCATTAAATATATAAAAAAGCTTTATAATAACTTAAATAACGTTTTAAAGCAGCATAACTATTTATAATTAACTTTTTGTAATAAATATAATAGTGTTTTTAAAAGTATTTAAAGTTAATTTTTAAATTAGCTTGCATTATATAGTTAAATATTTACAGCATAGTAAAAAAAATAAAAATAAAAGTAAAAGTAAGTAAATAAGTAAATTTTGCTTATAAAAAGTAAATATAAGTAGATTTTAGAGGTTAATTAAGTAGTAAGTTAAGTGTTAAAACTAGCAAGAAGTGCTCTTTACTGCATATTTTTTAGTATATATAAAAATTAATTTACAACGCTAAAAACGCAGTAAAAATACTAAAAAAGTAACAATATAATAAAATAAAGGCTAAAAAATAGGGTAAAAGTGTTGTTTTTATAATAAAAGTAGTAGTTAAGATAAAAAGTGCTAGAAAAAGATTGTATTATACGTACTATAGCTTTTTTTGTATAGGTAGATAAATTATACAAGTATGTTTGTCAAGGATACTGTACTAATTTAACCCTCGTTGCACGCCTTTAATCTGTTTAATGGGGACTAGAGACGTTACCTGTTAAATACCTTTAACCCACCCAATAAATAGAGGTAGCATCTAGCAAAACCGCTGGCTCTGTTATCACCACATTCCCCGAGGCTCAAGTCGCTCTTGGAAAGGCCTGTCATTCTTGCGAAGATTCCCAAACGCAGGTAAGAATGGCCTCCTTTCCGACCGCAGTGCGGTCCAGCCGAAAGCTGGCATCCAGCCTAGCTCTGAATCAGGCCCGACACATATCCGACCTCACCATCTCTCGGACTGGGAAGCCGATTATTCGGATCCCGGGCGGCCGGTAAGCTCGCGCATCCCTCCCATTCTAGCCCATCGCGCCCTCGATGTTATCTTTGCTGATGACTTGCAATCCCTTACAGCTCAGCTCTTGGAGGTATGCAGCGATATATCCCGCCACAGTGATCATGGCGCCGATCCGCCGTTCTACGACCGTAACTGACCGATTACTTCAGGACATGTCGCGACAGTGTTTGGCGCGACTGGACAACTGGGACGCTATATAGTAAACCGCTTAGGTACGCACCCAGCATGTTTACGTGTTCCGCGATATGCACTCATCCGCCTTTCATATATATAGCGCGTCAGGGATGCCAGGTCATCATTCCTTACCGTGAGGAGATGGCCAAGCGCCATCTGAAGGTCACCGGGGACCTTGGCCGCGTTGTCTTCCTTGAATACGACCTGCGAAACACCGAGTCGATCGAGGCGAGCGTCCGACATTCCGATGTCGTCTATAACCTCATCGGCCGCAATTATCCCACCAAGAACTTCAGCCTTGAAGACGTACATGTCGAGGGGACCGAGAGGATCGTCGAGGCTGTGGCCAAATATGACGTGGACCGCTACATCCACGTCTCCTCCTACAACGCAGATCCCGACTCGGATGCCAGCTTCTTCGCTACGAAGGGCAGGGGCGAGCAGGTAGCTCGGAGCATCTTCCCTGAGACCACGATAGTACGGCCCGCCCCCATCTTCGGCTTCGAAGACAATCTCCTGATCCGATTGGCTGGCGTCACCAACCTCTTTACCTCCAACAACATGCAGGAGAGGTACTGGCCTGTTCATGTATGCATCCTGTAGAAAGAAGACGAGCGTTTTTCTGTAATTTGTTAGGCTGACGATTCTAGTCTATTGATGTTGGGCATGCTCTCGAGGTCATGTTGTACGACGACAACACGGCCGGGCAGACTTTCGAGCTCTACGGTCCTAAGAATTACTCCACGGCTGAGATTGCCGAAATGGTAGACCGGGAGATCTATAAGAAGCGCAGGCACATCAATGTACCAAAGTCTCTTCTGAAGCCTGCGGCGGGCCTGGCCAACCGGTTACTCTGGTGGCCAATGCTCTCCGCTGAGGACGTCGAGAGGGAATTCATCGACCAGAAGATTGACGAGACGGCTAAGACATTCGCAGACCTCGGCATCAATCCCGGCGACATCAGCAACTACACATACCACTACTTGGTGCGTTTCTATACTGACCCACCGTTTCGTGAACGCCGCAACTAACCAGCTTACAGCAAGGATACCGGAGCTCGGCATATTACGATCTCCCACCGGCAACGGAAAAGGAGAAGCGTGAAGACAGGAAGTACATCCATGTTACGGATGAACTATAGACGGGATGCTCGAAAGACCTTTTCCTACACGTACTGGCACTGGTTATGCGCCGGTCCCGTCATGGGTGTAATAAATGTATATATACACACACTAGAAAGTAGTTCCCTTGCTATAAAGAATGTTTTGTTCTCTAGAAAGACAAGGACGGAAAGCGGGGGTAAAAATTAAACAGTTTGTTAGCAGTTGTTCTACCAAGCTTGCCATACTGCCAGTCGGAGCAAGTCGGCGTACAGGGCGACGAGCACCAGCAACCCGTTTAGTACGTTCATGATGGCCAATTTGCGATGGATTTATAAACGGTGCTTGGGAACACATAACAGGAATAATCTAGGATGGTGCAGCATAAAAATAACTCGTTGCAGAGACAAGTAGCCATGCTTATAAATGCTGTAAGTCTGTTTAAAGTCGGCGGGCTATATAAAAGGCATTATTAAAACCAGGGCTTTTAAAGAGTGCTAGGTTATTTTACTAGCCCTAGGGCTTTACCCTATAACCTTTTATTATATAACTTACTTTTAAGCAGCATATATAATAAAATTGGATTGCTTTTAAGCCTTATTTCTTTATTTTAATAAACTTTTAATAAGTATAAAGTTAAAAGCTTTGCTATTATTACTTTTAAAAAGCTATCTTTTTTTTAAATTTTAATTAAAAAATAGTTTAAAATACTTAATTTAATAATATAGAATTTTTTTTTATAAAAGTAAACTTATTTTAATAAGCTATATTTATATAGTTATTAAATATTTTTATTAAAGTAATACTAAGTGTGTTTTTTACTTTAAATAATTTTAATACTTAATTATTGTTTAAAAAACTAGCTAAAAAGCAAGGTTATAATAATATAATTAGCAACCTTTTTTAAAGCTAAAAAGCTTAAGCTTTATAAGCGCTATATATACTTTATACGCTTTTAATATAAAAAATATATAAAAAAACTATAAATATAATAAGCATTTAAACTAAATATATTTTAAAGCTAGTTTGCTAGTAATAAGCTAAAGCTTATTTATATTAATAAGTTAGCTGTTATTTCTTTTTTAATTTATATTATAGCTAGCCAGTTTTTTTAAAATTAATTAAAAGAAAATTTACTATATTTATTAAAGCAACTTTAAACTAATAAACTTAATTACGCTTTAAATAAGGTTAATTTATACTTTAAATATAATTATAAAACTTTATACTAACTAGTTAAGCAATATTATAATATTTATAGTAACTTTTAAGCTAAAAGTATATAAAAGATTATTAGGTGTTAAGCGCACTATTTTTTAATATTTTTATTAATTTATTTTTAGCTATTTAAAAATATAGCATATATTGCTTTAGCTATAAATAACTTTACTTATATAGTTTATAAGTTAAGCTTAATATATAAAATATGCTTAATAATAATTTTCATTATAGCTTAAATAAAGTATTGCTTTTTATTATAATATATAGCAATAATATAATTAAAATAAAATTAAAAATAAAGGCATAGCTATTTTAAGCTAAGCATATTAAAAATAGCTTTATTAACTTTAAATTGTTTTAAAACAAAAATTAAATTAAATAAAAAAGCTAACTAATAATTACTTTTAAACTAGGTTTATTAAAAGTATAACTTTACTAAGTATAACTAAATAATTATTAACTATAAGCATAAATATATATATATATAGCTTATAATAGCTTATACTTAGCTTATAACTATTTTTAAAAAGAGTAAAAATATACTAGCTATAAAGGTACTAATTATAACGTAGTTTTAACTTAAAATATAATAAGTACTATAGGTTTTATAAGCTTTAGTATTTTTACTAGCGCGCTTAATAGCTAATATTTCCTTTGCTTTTTATATTTTTAACTTAAATTTGCTTATTTTTTAATATTTATTAACTTGCTTGTTTTTAAAGCTTAAGCTTAAGCGCTTATAATATACTTAAGCAAGCTAAGCTATTTAGCTTATAAAGTCTTATATTATAAAGCTAAAATTAGCTATAAAACCTTTTTAAAACTAAAGCAATTAAAAAAGTTTTTATTAGAAAACAATAACTATAATATAATTAAGTTTTAAATTGCTTTTAGTTTAAAGCTAAATTTTATTAAATATATTTTTAATTTAAACTTATTTTTTATTTTTTACTAAGCTTAGTGCTTAAGTTAAATAGCTTTTTTATTATATATATTACCTAGTCTTTATTAATTAAAACTTAGTTAATAATTATATTTTAGCTAAGTTTAAGTTTTTAAAATATATATTAATTATTTTTATATTTAATATAGTTTAAAAAGCTAGTATAAAGCACTACCTATAAAAATATAACTTAAAATCGTTTTTTAGCTTATTTTAGTTACGCTTTAAAACTAATAGCTTTTTAGCTTTAAATTAAAAAAATAAGTATATTATAAAACTACTCGCTATTTAAGCTTTATATAGCCTTTTTTATATTTAACCTCTTTATAAAAGCATTATATTAAATATTTAAAAGGCTTTTTTTATTTATTATTATTTTATACTACTTTAATAATTTAATTTTTATATTAAAAGTAATTTATATTTATTATATAGCTAAAGCATATACTAAGTATAAGCTACTTTTTAAAGCTTTAATCATAATTTTTAACTAAAAAAATATAAAAACCACTTATACTAAAGTACTTGGTATTATAATTAATATAATTTTAATATAAGCTTTTTTATTTTTTAAACAAATATTAAAAACTTATATAAATAGTTTTTAAAGCATTAGTAAAATTACACTTATTATATAATAAAGTTAAAAAGCTAGCTAAGTACTTTTATTTTTATTTATTAGTTATTTTATTTAGCTACGGTTTTCTTTTTACCTTTTAAGCAATATTATAAGTACTTTATTTAAACTAAGCTTGCTTACTATTTTTAAACGCTTACTATAACTTTAAATAATAGTATAACATATGTTTATACTTTAATAAATTTCTTTTACTATAAACATATAGTTGCTTTTATCTTTATCTAGTTATAAATATAGCAAACTTAAGTATTAATAGCTTTTAATATAAAAGCGCTAAAGTTAAAAAGTAGTAGTAAAAGGCCTTGCTAATTTTTAAAAGCTAATCTTTTATATATACTTATATACTATTTAAGCAAAGCCTTAATATTAATACTTTTAAAATTATTATAATTTAAGTTACTTTTTACTATTAAGCTAACTTTTAGTTAGCTAATATAATAATTATTTATATAAATAATATTATAGCTTAAGCTAGCTTTATAAATATATTAATATAAAACTTCTTATTATTTAATACTTTATAAAACGTTTTTTTATTATAGCAAAATATAATATTATAATATATATATATTATATAAGCTTTTAAAATAATAAATAAACTAATGCTTTTTTTATTGCAACTTTATAATAATTGCTAACTTATATTTATATAAATAAAAATTATTAAAATTTACTTTTTTTATGCTTTTTAGCTTAGCTATACTATTATAGTTTTTATAAGTATAATAACTATTTATATTTCCTATATACTTAGCTAGTATTATTAATTTAATATAAATATAAAAATATAATTAAAAAGTATAAAATTTAATATAAAATTTAAAGCTTTTAACTTTAGCTAATTAGCAAAGAGATCTTTTATTTATACTTTTATAACTAAGTGATTAGCTTATTATAAATTTTAATAAAATATATAAGATTATAAAGCTATATTTTTATATTATATTTGCTATATATTAACTTAATACTTAATATTACTATATTTAAAAGCTTATAAATAAAGCAGCTTATATGAAAAGCTATTTACTTTTTTTTTAAATAAACTAGCAATAAAAAAAACTTAATACTAATAAGCTTTTTAAACAATTTTATATTTAAAATAATAATTAAAAGCAAACTAAAGCAAATAAAGCTAATTATAAACGCTACTTTTATAACTACTTAATATAGGTTTTTTTACTTTAATTAAATAATATATTTAAACTATAATTAAAATAATAATATCTATTAGCAAGCACTTAGCTTAGCATAGTTTTAACTTTGCTATTTTTAATAAAAGACTATTTTTAACTATTACTTTATAATATAAAAGTAAACAAAAAACAGTTTAATACTTATATTATAATAGCTATAATAAGCATATAAGCTTACTTAGTATACTATATAGCTTAATTACTTAGCTAAAACTTAACCTTAGTATATATAGTGCGACGTAATTAGCATGCATGCTTATTACGCCTTACGTTACAAGGTAGCTGTAAAACTAAAGGGAACTAGCTTGTTTTTGGTTTTTATATATATAGCTATTATTTTGCGTTGCTTTTTAAACCTAGATACCTAGCTATTTATTGTATATATAATATACTAAGTTATGCTTTTTAAAATACTTTAATAAAGCCGTAATTAATATAAAGCCTTTAAAACCTAGTTAATGCGTTTATTTTAGCTAAACCTTTTTTAGTATAAAGTTAAAGTAATTTTTTTAAAAATTTTTAATTTTATTATAATAATAATTTTGCTTAAATATAAAACTTATAAAAGCTTTTTTTTATAAAGCAAGTTATATATAAAAACTAAAAAGCTAAAATTTAATAACGCGCTTATATATGCAAACGTGCTTAAGCTAAAAATGTAATAAGTTTTTATAACTACTAATAATTTAACTAAAAAAACAAAAATAAAATACTAGCTTACTTTAAACCTTGAAAATTGCAAAAATTAACTAAAAGCTTTAGTATAAAAATAACGTATTATAAAAAAGCTTTAAAAACAACTAAGTTATTATAGTTTAAAACTAAGTAATAAAAGTTATATAAATTAAGCTATAAAACTAAAACTATAAAATATAACTTAGCTAGCTTATTACTTTTAGTTTAATAAAGCTATAAAATTATAACTTAAAAATACTTTTAATAGCAATTTAAAAAAACTAAAAATATAGAAAAATTAAAAAAAAACTAGAAAATAAGCAGCTAAAAAACTAAAAAAACTAAAAAAACTAAAAAAACTAAAAATTTAAATAATTAAATAATTAAAAAAGTTTAAATATTATAATAAACTAAAAAAGATAATATATTTTATAAAGCATAAAAAAGTTTACTATACTTAAAGCTGCGTATATATAAGCTAGCAGTTAAAAACTAAGCTAGCTTAAAAATTAAACTTTTAATAAAAACTTTAAAAGTTAATAGCTTGCTTAAGCAAAAACCTTTAAAATTTTAATTAAATATAAATACTAGCTAATAACCTTTTATTATAAATTCTTTTTTAATTAATACTAGCTTTTTAATATATTTAAGCTTTATTATTTTAACTTATATTATTTTATATAGTTTCTTTTATTTAATACGTTACTTTTTATAAAACTTTATAATTTTATAAATAAAAACTATAATTTAAATTGCTACTTTATATTATTTAAACCTTTTACTTTAAAACAATACTAAAGTAGTTTATTAAACTTTGCCTTTATTTAAAAAGTAATATTTTTTATAATTTACTTATATTTAGCTAGCTTTGTTTTGCTTTTTATTATTAACTTAAAACTTAAAGCTTTTAAGTTAGTTAAAACTTTTGCTTTCTTATTACTTTTTATTTAAAAACCTATTTTAACCTTTACTTTTAATACTTTAATTATAAGCTATAAAAACCTAACTTTAGTTTTTATTAACTATTTTGCTACCTTTTTATATAACCTTTATATTTTTTAGCAATATATAACTTACTTTAATCTTTTAAAGCGTTTTAACTTTTTTGAATAGCACTAAAACAATAAATTAGCTTAAAAAGGGTTTTTACTACTTTAATATTTATTATATAACTTTAAAAGCTTATATTTAACTATTACCTTAATATGCTTTAACTTATAAAGTTTATAAGCAGCTAATTTTTTTTAAAACATTATATAAACTAAAACATTGCTTATAGCGCTATTAAGTATTATTTTTATTTAAATAATTTTAAATAAAAGTTTTTTACTATTACTATACTTTATAACTATAAAAAAATATTTTAGTTAAATAATATTAAAAGCTTATATAAGTACTTTTAGCAACATTGCTTTTTTTACTATAATATTAAAGCTTATAATAAACTATATTTTAATAACTTTATAGTTTAAAGCTTTTTATAAAAAATATTTAATTTTATAATTTAAGCTATTTTTTTTAGCTAAAATTTAGTAACTTTAAATAACTTACTTATAAAGACCTTTATAATAAGCTTAACTTTTAAGCTATAAACAAATTTTACTTTTAAAAATATTAAAAGTAAAGTAAAAAAGATTTTAGCTTATTTAAAAAAAAGTTTAAGCTTTTTAAAAAACTTAATAAGCTTTTTTACTTATACTTTAGTAAAGCTATTATAACTTAGCTTAAAAATTAACAAAATGCTTAATAAGCAAAAAGTATAGCTATAGTTAATAGCTAACTAGTAACTATTATAAAGTAAAAGCTTATTATTATTATAAATAACTTTACTTTATATTTTTAAAAAAATAAAATTATAATAAGCTAGCTAAAAATTATTATAAAAAATAATAAAAAGAAATAAATTAACTAGCTTTTTAGCCTTTTATTAATTATAATTAGCAAAGCACGTAGGCTATAATATATTTAATAAACTAATATAATAATTATAATAAATAAAAATAAAAAGGTTATTAAAGCTGTTTAAATTAAAAGGTATCTAGTTATAAGTACTAAGTATATTTAAAAAACTTTTACTTATAATAAGATTATTTAAAAGTATATAATTTTAATAAAAATAGTATTATATACTTTAATAGTTAGTAGGACTTTAAAAAAAAGCGCTTGCTTAAATATATTAAATATATTTAATATATTATTTTACTTAGTAACGTTATTATATTTAGCTAAAAGTATAAAAGTATTAAAATTAAAGTATTATATTATATTTAAATAAACAATTTAGCTAATAACTATACTTTTTACTTTTTAGTATACTATAAACTTAAAAAGCAAAACTTAATTTTTTAAAATATAGCTTTTAAAGCAGCATAATAATTATAAACTAAATATATTTAGCTAGTATAAGTAGCTAATATTTAAAATTAATAAAATACTTTAGCTATAAAAAACGTTATTAATATTAAAACTTTTACTTATATTAGTAATATAAACATAGTTAAAGCTTTATATTAAAATAATAATTTATTTATATATAAAAACAAAAGTTATATTTATATAAACTAAACTTAAAATTTTATTTATTTTATTTTTATTAACTTTTAAAATATAAAAGTTATAAAAAAAGTTTAAAAAAGTAATAGTAAAATAGCTATTAAAATGTTTGCTATTAACTAATATAAGCTACTTTTTATATAAGTTTACTTTTATTAAAAGTTATAAAAGTTTTACTTAAAAAATAAAAATATTTTACTATAATTAAATATTTAATTAGTTACTTTAAAAGTTAAAATATTTAATTTATTTTTTATTATTATAAAAAATATACTTAAAAGTAAAAAAGCTAATATAAAATAAACGCTTAATATTTATATAAAACTTTAATAGTTATAAAATATTAAAGTTAATAAACTATTTTTAAAAAAAGTTAACATTATGCTTAAAAATATAATTTTAAAGCGCTAAGCTATGCTAATATATTAATTTATTAAGTTAGCTATATTGTTTAAAATATTATAACTAAAAGTAAAAAAACTATTTATATACTGCTTAAAAACATTAAATACTAATTTAATTAAAAAAGTAAAAGTTACGTTTTAATTAATTTTATAAACTTTACTAAACTACCTAGCTTATAGCTTAACATAATTATACTTATAAAATTAATTAATTACTTTATAGCTTTAATTTAGTATACTAAATCTTAGCTTATTAAAAATATATTATAATAAGTAACTAATATAAGTAGCTACTTTTATATTAATAGTATAATAATTGCTTTTAATATTTTAAAAAATAATATTTAATTAAATATTTAAAGCTTTAATTTAAAACTAACTTTATTTTAAATATTTTTTATTCCTTTAAAGTAATATATAATTACTAACTATATTTAAATTTACTTTAAAATTATTATTATTATAAGTATAAAAAAGTAAAGCAAACTTATTATAAAAGTTATTAATATTAGTATATAAGCTAGCTTTATTATAAAAATATACGTTTTAAAATATGCTTTATTAGTTTAATAAATTAATTTTACTTAAAAAAACTATAGTATTAACGCTAATAAAGTTAGCTATATTAGTATTATTAAAACTAAAGTATAGCTTGCTAAGCAAAGCGTTAACTTTTTATTATATATTATTTTAAAATAATATGCTTTATTTCCTTTGCTTTTAAAAATAAACTTTATTATTAAAATAAATATGTTTTTATATTATTAAAATAACCATTTTATATATAATATATAGTTTAAAAAAATAAAAATCATAATTTTAATAGCATTTATTAAAAACTAGTTTATATTATAGCAATTTAAAATAGTTAATATATTAAAAAACTAGCTACTTTTTATTTACTTTTAAAGCCAATAAATATTATAATAAAGCTTTATTAAGCAATAGTTAAAAAAAGCTAATAATAATAATAATAATAATAAATTTAACTTATTTTATTATAGTTAAAATATTGCTTTAATTATAAATTATAACGTTGCTTTTTATGATATGCTTTAACAAATATTTTTAATATAATGCTTAATATTTAAAAAAGCTTACTTTTAAATACTGCTAGCTTTAGCTTTACTTATTTTAAAAATACTATATAGTTTAGTTATAAGTATAGTATTAATTTTAATTTTTTTAATATATTTTTAATTAGTTTAGCTACTAATAAAACTATATAAGCTATATTATATAATAACGCTTTTATAAATATTTTTTATAATGCTACTTAAAAAGTTTATTATAAAGCTTAATAAACTAGTATTGCTACTACTAAAAAAGCAAATTAACTAAGTGCTTTAATTAAGTTATTTAATATTTTTACTATATATAAAAACAAAGCTAAAAAAGTTTATTTTTTAATAATATTTTACTAAATAAAATAACTTTTTTAAATATATATAACTAAAAAAAGAAGCTATTAAAAAAGGTTATAAATATTAAAAATAAAACTAAGTTATAATAAAAAAGTATTTATAGAAATATTTAGTTTTAATTTATAAAATATCTTTAAAAAATTGCAACTTAATTAAACAATAGTTATAAAACTACTTTAAAGCTTAAAAGAAACTAACTTTATTTATATTAAAAAAGCAGTTTTACTAAAAACCTTTTTTTATAAAAAAATAGCTTTAATATAAGATCTTTTTAAAATAAAACGTGCTAATAATAATATTGCTTTACTATATAAAATTAAAGTAGTTCTTTATAAAATATAGCAAGCTAAAAGCATTTTAATTTTTATACTATTAAAAATAAAGTTATTAAAGTTTTATAAATATGCTTTAAAAATAAAGTTTTGAAAAAAGCAAGCTTATTATATTATAATATATAGTTTATAGTTAAAAAGCTTAAAAAAGGCCTATGTTTTATTAACTTAGCTACTAAGCTTAATATTATTATTATTTAAAACGCTATTTTGCTATAAAGCTATAATAAGTTTGCAAAATAGCTTATTATATACGTTATTATATTAGTTAGCAATTTATTTTTTAGCTATAATTAGATTAATTTTTTTTATTTATAGCTATATTTTAATTATATTTAATACTTTGCTTAAGTTGCTTTAAATAATAACTTTGCTATAAAGCTATATAAACTTTGTTGCTTAGTTTTTATATATTATTATATAAGTTTTTTTTAATATTACTTTTTAAAAAGATAAACTTTCTTTTAATAATATAAAAATTAAAAGCTTTATATTATATTATAATAATTAAAACGTTGCTTTTAAAATTAATAATACGTTTTAAAGCATTTAAAAAATATTAATGCTACGCTTTTTAATTTAAAACTAGCTAGTTTTACTTTAAGTGCTATAAAAAGTAAGTATTGTTGCTAATTTATAAAAATTATAAAGTTTATATATAAAATATATAAAAAAAAGCTTATTAATATAAAAGTTATTAAAATTAAAAAATAGCTTATATATAAAAATATTATAAATATTAA
>MU401790.1:0-31974 GCA_022579005.1 Poronia punctata
AAAGTAGTAAGCTAGCTAAGTTATATTTTATAATTTTAGCTTTATAGCTTAATTTATATAGCTTTTATTGCTTAGTTTTAAACTATAATAACTTAATTATTTTTAAAGCTTTTTTATAATACGTTATTTTTATACTAAAGCTTTTAGCTAATTTTTATAATCTTTAAAGTTTAAAATAAGCTAGTATTTTATTTTTATTTTTTTAATTAAATATTAGTAGTATTAAAAACTTACTATACTTTTAGCTTGCATGCGTTTATATATATAAGCGCATTATTAATTTCTAGCTTTTTTTTTTTTTTATATAGTTTATTTTATAAAAAAAAACTCTTATAAGTTTTATATTTAAGCAAAATTACTATTATAATAAAAATTAAAAATTTTTAAAAATTACTTTAACTTTATACTAAAAAAAGTTTAGCTAAAATAAACGCATTAACTAGGTTTTAAAAGCTTTGTATTAATTATAGCTTTATAAAAATATTTTAAAAAGCATAACTTAGTATATTATATATATAATAAATAGCTAGGTATTTAAGTTTAAAAAGCAACGCAAAAATAATAGCTATATATATAAAAACAAAAATCAAGCTAGCCCTTTTTAGTCTTATAGCTACCTTATAACATAAAGCATAACTAGCATACATGCTAATTACATTATAATAGCTATAAATATATTAGCAGTAATAAATTTAAATTATATATTTATATACGTTTTTAAAAAGCTTAAAAGGTTAATATATAATATAAAGGCAATAAGCTTTGCTAAAAAGCAAAGTAGTCTTATAGCACTTAAAAAAAAATACTATTTAGTAAACGCTAGCTTTAGCTAAAAAAAAGGTTATTTATGCCTATATTTTAAAGTATGTTATTATTTTAAAAAATAAAGTGCTATAAATAAACGCTTTAATTTAAAAAAAAAACTTTTTAATTTTTAATATAGTTTTTTATAAATTAGCATTAAAAAAGTTTTTAGCTTGCTAAAACAGCGTTTTAAAATTATTTAAACGTTTATACTAAAATATAGCTTTAAAAAATAAACTTTTATTATATATGCTATTATTATACTTTATAACTTTATTGCTACTATAAACTATAAGCTTTTAATTAAATAAAATAAATTTAGCAACAATAAAGCGCTAAATAAAAGCTTAAAAAGTGCTAAATAGCTTTATAAAGCTATAATAACAAGTTTTAACTTGCTTAAAATATAAAGGGCTATAAATAATAACTTATTTAAAAGGCTTAAAAACAGCATAATAAAAAAGGAAATAAACTAATTTTAAAATAAAATAGTTTAGGTAATATAGCTAAACTACTATAAGTATACTAGCAAAAACTTAAAATAAAAGCTAAAAAAAAGTAGCAAATATAAGTTGTATAATAGTTTTTTTAAAAAATTTAAGTATAAGCAAAGTAAAGTTTTTTATAGCTAACTTTTTTATATATAAAATAAGTATAAATATATTAATTAAAAGATTTTTATATATACTAAAATATTAAACTTAGCAAATTTTTATAGCTATTATAAATACTATAAAAATAACTATTTTTTTAGCTTATAATACTAATAGCGTAGCTTTTTTATATTTTGCTTTTAATATAAATTTAATACTTTTGCTATATAAAATATATTTTTTAAAAATGCTTTAATGCTTTATATAATATATTTTCTTAGGTATATTTATATAATAGCGTTTATAAGCTTTTATTTTTATTTTTTAGCACTTACTATAGCTACTAGCATAGCTATAACTTATTTAATTTAATTAAATATATATAGCTTATTTTTTAATATACTTTAAGCAGCCTTTTTATATTATTTAGTACTTTTTAGTTTGCTTAATATTAAAATTAAAGCAATAAAAGCGTAAGTTTATAAGCGCAGCATAGCTAAGTAAAGCATTATAAAGCAAAAGCTTTTAGCTTTATAGTTAATATTATAAAGTGCAAGTATATAAAAAATTATTATAGCTTTATAAGATTAGCATATTGCTATAGCTAACTTTTTAATAGCTATATTATTTTTATAGGCTTTTTTATATTAAGCTTATAATAACATACTTTGTAAACAAAGCTATTTATTATTTTTATTACTTTTTATTTTAAAGTAGCGTTTTTAAAAAAACTTAAATATAGTAAATTTGCTTTTTAAATTTATATTAAAGCTAGTGCTAAAGTATTTAGTTTTTAAAATCTTTTAATATATATTAAATATAATGTGTTTTATTAAATATTTTATATTTAAAACGCTATTAATAAAGCTAAGTATAAAAGTATATAAGCTAAATTTTATAAATTTATTTTTTATAAAGTTTTAAATAAGCTTATAGCCTTGCTTATTGCCAATATTAAAGCGTTAAAAAGTTAATAAGCTATAGCGTTTAGCTTAACAAAGTAATAAAATAAACATTATAGTAGCTTTATTTGCTTAGCTATAAGCTTTTTTTACTATTAACAATAAAGCTATTTATTTAAATATACTTTTATTATAAATATAAGTTTATAGTAAGTAGCAGCTTATATTAACGCACTTTTAAAGCTTTGCTTTTTAAAATTAAAAAAGTTAAGTATTTATAAAAGTAAGCTAGTTAATAATATATTACTATATATTTTAACTAACATTTTGTTGCTAAAGTGCTATACTAGCTAGCTAACACATTTTAGCTCTTATTATTGCTAGCGCTAAAATTATTACTTTTAAAAATAATAAGTTAAGTAATTTTGCTAAAAGCAATAATAATATTATGCTAGCTTATTATAATAATAGCAGTACTGCTTTTAAAATATGCTTTTATAGTACAATAACTATTTAAAAATATAAAGAATACCTTATAAATTTAAATAAAAATTTATTTTTTTAAAAGTAAAACAAATATAAAAATACTATGCTAAAAATAGTAAGCGTAAGTTAAACAATACTTTAAAATACGTTAATTTATTAGCGTCGCGCTTTTGCTATATTTAGTTAGGGAAAGTAAATACTAATGTATTAAAGTCACTTTCTGCCTGGGAACTTTTGGCATGCCGAACTGGCCCTTACGCTCTAATCATGGGAAGACGTTAGACACGAAGCCAAACGGAGCCGGCCGACGGAATGTGGGGTTCTAAACCCCGCTGCAATTGCCCCTGAGAATAGGAGGAGGGGCAGCGGGATAATAGGCGCGCCTTCACCAACTTTACCACGCCGCAGATAGGGCCTTGCAGGTGCAACAACCACCTGTTCTAGACGTACCTAGTTGTCGCGACGATCCGAAGCAGGGCCCAAACCCATTTAGTTAGGCACCTTCTGATTTGATATGACACTTATCTGATTCGCCCCAACTGGTTGCCTTGCACAATTGGATGGGTCGCTTGATCGGGGCGCTCAGTGAGTCCTACTGACCGGAGCCGGGCGACGAGACTCTTGGGGGTAGGATACAAAGAGTCGCTCCTTATAATACAGTGGATTGCTTGAATATAACCCTTCACACTCGAACAAATCTCCTTTTGCCACAACGTGACACGGTATACACGTAACACACTCTCTTGCTCTTCTCTGATTCAACCGTTTCTCTCGTCTCTTCAAAAATACCCTTCTGAAGGCCATAACTGCGGATTCTATGCCTTTTGCGGTTGTTTAGCCTTCACGTAACCCCGCCTCTTTACCTATACACGTGACTGGAAACGCCACGATCTGATATTGGAAATAGGGATACTATTACGTCCCTCACCATCAGAACACCACTTGCCTATGATTCAAAGAGTAGGGAATCAGTGTCACAGGTAGCACAGGGCGACGTATGACATATCTAGTGCCGGATCTAGGTATAACTACCTTACTCATACGCTGTCTCCTGTGCGAGCAAACTGATAGCCCCGAATTCACAATAACGTATCCTACGATACCAACTACAAACAGAGAAGAATATGGCACCCAGTGCTGTTTCTCCCGAGAGGCAGCCAGGCCTCGATACGTCTGCCTTGACGACTGTGTACCACGATACGCTTCGTTTCTACCTAAACGGCACACGTGTTGTCCTCGACGAGATCGACCCTGAAGTGACATTGTTAGAGTATCTGCGAGGAATAGGCCTAACCGGAACGAAGCTGTACGTCCAGTCCCCACCTCACTATGGACCCCTTTAAAGTTTAACCACATCATTACGATATCTTCGGCACGAGACAATGCTAACATAGGGAATCTAGCGGTTGCGCAGAAGGTGGTTGCGGTGCTTGTACAGTTGTCATCAGCCAATACAACCCTACTACCAAAGAGATATACCATGCCAGTGTAAACGCCTGCCTGGCACCGTTAGCCAGCGTTGACGGCAAGCACGTGATAACCATCGAGGGTATTGGCAACGTCAAACAGCCCCATCCAGCACAGGAGCGCATAGCCAAGTCAAACGGCAGCCAGTGCGGCTTTTGTACACCAGGGATAGTCATGAGTCTATATGCCCTACTGCGGAATAACGAGAACCCAAGTGAGCATGACATTGAAGAGGCATTCGATGGTAATCTATGCCGCTGCACGGGCTATCGTCCTATACTCGACGCCGCCCAGACGTTCACGACAAAGAATGGCTGCGGTAAGAGTACAGGAAATGGGGGTTCCGGCTGTTGCATGGAAAACGGTAACGGCTCCGGTGGCGGGTGTTGTAAAGATAAGGATATCGACGATGGCCAACCTATCAAACGCTTCACCCCTCCAGGCTTCATCGAGTATAACCCCGATACGGAGCTCATCTTCCCCCCGTCGCTAAAGAAACACGAGTTCAAACCCTTGGCTTTTGGAAACAAGAGGAAATGGTGGTACCGGCCGGTTACATTGGAACAACTGTTGGAGATCAAGAGCCTTCACCCCAACGCGAAGATTATAGGCGGAAGCACCGAGACACAGATCGAAATCAAGTTCAAAGCCATGCAGTACCCCGTCTCGGTATTTGTCGGCGACATTCCCGAGTTGAGGCGGTACGCTTTCAAGGACGATCACGTGGAAGTCGGGGGCAACGTTATTCTTACCGACCTCGAGATGATCTGCGAAAAGGCCATCGAGCATTATGGAGAAACCAAGGGTCAGGTTTTCCAGGCTATACACAAACAGCTGAAGTACTTTGCTGGGAGGCAAATCCGCAATGTCGGCACACCGGCGGGTAACCTCGCCACTGCGTCCCCTATTTCTGATCTTAATCCGGTTTTCATGGCTGCAAATTGTACGCTTGTAGCCAAGTCCAGGGACAGGGAAACCGAGTTACCCATGGCGACTTTCTTCAGAGGTTATAGACGGACCGCACTCGATGCGGATGCAATCATCGCCTCGATCCGCATACCAGTGACCAGGGAGAAAGGCGATTACTTCAGGGCATACAAGCAGGCCAAGAGAAAGGATGACGACATTGCCATAGTGACTGGCGCTCTTCACGTAACGGTTGATGAGAAAGGTACGGTTGAGCACTGCAATCTTGTCTACGGTGGTATGGCGCCATTCACCGTCGCGGCGACCAAGGCAAACGAATTCCTGAAAGGGAAAATGTTTGCCCACCCGGATACGCTCGAAGGTGCTATGAACGCGCTGGGGTCCGACTTTGATCTTGAATTCAGTGTCCCTGGTGGCATGGCAGCCTACCGCAAATCCTTGGCCTTGAGTTTCTTCTACCGTTTCTATCACGACATGCTATCCAAGATAAGTACGGAGAGTGAGCACGGGGATAGCCAGGCGGTGGAAGAGCTAGAACGGGCGTTGTCGTCGGGCTGGAAAGACCATGCCGCCACGGCTGACTATATCCAGGAATCGATCGGGAAAGAGGCTAATCATGTTGCTGCCCTGAAGCAAGTGACGGGCGAAGCCCAATACACGGATGACATCCCTCCCATGAAGAATGAACTTCACGCATCTATCGTGTTTTCGACTCGAGCACACGCGAAGATCAAGTCCATAGACTACTCAGCTGCTTTGGATATTCCAGGGGTTGTCCATATCGTGGATAAAAACGACCTGCATAATCCCGAGGATAACAAGTGGGGTGCGCCGCATTTCGACGATTTTTTCTTTGCCGAAGACGAAGTATTCACGGCCGGCCAGACTATTGCCGTCGTGCTAGCCACAAGCAAAGCTCGTGCGAACGAGGGTGTACGTGCGGTGAAGATCGAATACGAAGATCTCCCGGCCATTTTCACCATGGAAGAAGCGATCGAGAAAGAGAGCTTCCACAAATACTTCAACTACATCAAGAATGGCGATGTAGACGAGGCGTTTGCAAAATGTGATCATGTCTTTACCGGCGTGACACGCATGGGTGGCCAGGAACATTTCTATCTGGAGACCAATGCTTGCGTCGCCATTCCCAAGCCTGAGGACGGCGAGATGGAGATCTGGTCAAGCAGTCAGAATCCTAACGAGGGGTAAGTCTCCCCCCCAACCTATTTGGCGACTGAATTTGTACTGACATACTTGCAGCCAAGTTTATGCATCCAAGATCCTCGGTGTGCAGGCGAACAAGGTGGTAGTCCGGGTCAAGCGGCTCGGAGGTGGGTTTGGAGGCAAGGAGACAAGATGTGTTCAACTAAGCACAATGATAGCCTTGGCCGCGCAAAAAAGCAAGCGGCCAGTCAGGTGTATGCTCAATCGCGACGAAGACATGGTGATGAGTGGCCAACGACATCCCTTCCTTGCGAAGTGGAAAGTCGGCGTGAACAAGGACGGAAAACTCCAAGCGCTCGACGTCGACGTTTTCAACAACGCTGGCTGGTCTTTCGATCTGAGTGCGGCCGTGTGCGAACGCGCCATGTCCCACATCGACAACTGTTACAAGTGGCCGAACGTGCATATCCGCGGCCGTCTGTGCAAGACCAACACCATGTCCAACACGGCCTTCCGTGGCTTTGGCGGCCCCCAGGGCATGTTCATTACCGAATCCATCATGTCCGAGGTTGCGGACCGTCTAGACATGGCGGTGGAGGATCTTCGTGAGATCAACATGTACGAGGTCAATGACCAGACACATTTCAACCAAACTCTCAACGATTGGCATGTACCTCTGATGTACAAGCAAGTCAAGGAAGAGTCGGACTATGTCAACAGACGAAAGGCTATCCAGGAATTCAACGACAGGAACAAATGGCGCAAACGGGGCCTCGCCCTAATCCCTACAAAGTTTGGCATTTCCTTTACGGCACTCTGGCTGAACCAAGCCGGTGCGCTGGTGCATATCTACCACGACGGCTCGGTCCTCGTGGCCCACGGCGGCACTGAAATGGGCCAAGGGTTGCATACCAAGATTCTCACGATTGCCGCCGAGGCACTGAAAGTCCCCATGGAGAATGTCTTCATCTCGGAGACGGCAACAAATACGGTCGCGAACGCTTCGCCTACCGCGGCCTCGGCATCATCCGACCTGAATGGGTATGCCGTGTGGAACGCATGTGAGCAGCTCAACGAACGCCTCGCCCCGTACAGAGAAAAGCTGGGACCCAAGGCGACGATGAAGGACCTTGCCCACGCTGCTTATTTCGACCGGGTGAACCTGAGTGCCAACGGATTCTACAAGACACCAGAGATTGGGTATAAATGGGGCGAAAATACCGGCAAGTTGTTCTACTACTTCACGCAAGGTGTAGCGGCGGCCGAGGTCGAGATCGACTGCCTCACGGGAACCTCGACATGTCTAAGAGCGGATATCAAGATGGATGTCGGCCGCTCAATCAACCCCTCGATCGATTACGGTCAGATCGAGGGAGCCTTTGTTCAAGGTATGGGACTGTTCACTATGGAGGAGAGTCTATGGCTTCGCAACGGTCCCTTGGCAGGGAACCTGTTCACGAAAGGTCCGGGTGCATACAAGATTCCGGGATTCCGTGACATACCACAAGTCTTCAACGTCAGCCTCCTAAAAGGGGTGACGTGGGAGAACCTACGTACGATCCAGCGGAGCCGAGGAGTTGGTGAGCCGCCACTCTTCATGGGAAGCGCCTTGTTCTTCGCCATACGAGACGCTCTCAAGGCTGCGCGGGCAGATTACGGTGTGAAAGCCAAAGTTGGAAGTGAAGGCGGGGAAGACGACGGTCTGTTGAGACTTGAAAGCCCTGCGACGCCCGAGAGAATCCGGTTATCTTGTGTCGACCCCATCATGGAACGAGCACGTGTTGTACCGAAGGAGGGCGAAAAGAGTTTCTTTATCGCCATATAACAAAACCGTATACATGGTACGATTTCTTGCGTTGGTTTAAAATCGCTAGTATTGGACACATACCTAAATGCAGGGTTGGTTAAACAAGGGAAATAAGACATCAACCTATAGCACTATTGACGATATGAACCTTTTGGGAATAATAACGAGTATTGATTAGCCTACTTCATCTCCTACTATGAATAGTTCCCCTTCTTGTATGACAGGCCTTTAGCTTTGCTTTTTGCCAAAACCTAAGCTAGTTTGCGGAGTTCACCTTGTGTGTAGATGATATGTTACGAGTATAATTCTCCATATCGAGAAGAGATATACCTAGGTTAGGTTTACTCATTTGAAATGGCTAACCTACTGTTGCGATCTGGCTCTGCTATTCAATTAAAACATGCAGTGGTTAACACAATCAAAAGTATGCTTTGTAAGGTCAATTCAGATTTCCGAATATATTGTTAAAAGGAATGAATCATCCACATGTGACGTCCCAGACTCGAGACGTGGAGGCATCAACTTTACCGTAAACTAGCCGGGACGGATTACGTTGTCCGACCCACCCCACCCGTCCGTCACGTCTCGTCTCCGCATTCGCTACATAAGGTAGGTAGATAAAAGTACGGGCTATTCCATACCGATCACAGCATTTACCGTCCGCGTATAACCTTGGATTTATTCTCCCGCCGAAAAAAAAAGTCCCACTCTCACCCGTCTCATCAAAATCATCAGAGAAGAAGAAGATGCCAAAAATAGCCATAGTCGGCGGCCTATCAGGAAAACTAGGCAAATCCACAATCTCCGCCCTACTAGAACATGACCTCGTGCCCCCATCGGAGATAATAGCCCTCACCTCGTCATTATCCCCTCCATCTCCTCCTCCTTCTTCATCTATTGAAGTCCGTCACGCGCGCTTCGAGGACGCGGAAAGTTTCGGAAATGCGCTAAAGGGCGTGTATACGCTCTTCTTGATATCCACACCGGATATCAAACTCGATTTCGGCGTCGAGATGGATTATGACGGTACCGACGGGGGGAATTACCGGGAAGGAAGAGGAAGGGGGGGAGGGAGAGGGAGAGGAAGGGAAAGTCATCATAGGAATGCAATCGACGCAGCTGTAAAGGCGGGCGTTAAATGGATTGTTTACTCTAGTCTTGCTTTTGCATTTTCTGGAGGAGTTGGGAATGTTTCCAAGGCCGGAGTTATGCGCGCGCATTTACGCACTGAAGAGTATCTTCGTTCATTACATGCTAAAGGAAAGATTAATTATACAATCTTGCGAGAAGGGTTGTATAATGAGTCGTGGCCTTTATATCTGGGATATTTCGACCTGGAAAAAGATAGAGATGAGAGGGAAATTGTCCCGCTTGCGGGGGATGGAAAGGTTTGTTGGACGGGGATTAGGGATTTGGGGATTGCTAGTGCCGTTGTTCTTTCTTCTCCTGGGAGAGAAGAGTTTTTCGGAAAGACGTTTTATCTTTCTACGAGGCCGGAATATGCAAAGACTGTGGGGGAGATTGCGAGGATCGTGGGGGAGGCTAGAGGGGGGAAGGGGTTGGAGGTTAGGAAGGTGGGGAGAGAGGAACATGTTAGGTATTATGTGGAAGAGAGAGGAAAGGAGAGAGATGCGGTGGAGTGGTGGGTTAGTTCGTATGAGGCGTTGGAGGATGGCGAATGTCTTGTTGATGATGGGATGTTGGAGGAGTTGCTGCGGAGGGTTGGGGTGAAGGCTGTTGGTGTTGAGGAGACTGTTAGGGCTATGGTTGGTGGGAAATAAGGGGAGTTGAGATGGGTGGTCTACGTGTGGGAGCACTCGAACGATTGTCGAGTTGATGATGGGAATAGACGGTATTTGTATCGGACTGTATATGATATCAAAGCGTATCTTGGTCTTGGATCATGTGAATTAGATTAATGGATCGTTGCGGATAAATCGAGAAGATCGAGTCAAGTAGAATTCTAGCTTTTATACATGTCGTACCGGGAGAATGTAGGGGAAAACAATAGTTGTAAAACCCTCTACCAGTGACCAGTTAAAATACCTTCGCTTTTTGGACTTTATATAATACAATTCGGGCGTAGAAAGAGTAGAGTACCTACTTTTAGCTGTTTTTAGTTGCCAACGCATGTTTTCAGCAACGCTTCTTTTCTGAACAACGATTAAAAATCCCGACGCAAATCCTCCTTTCAGACACACCGTTATACCTTGCGTAGATGATGCGATCTATCAGCCGTTACTAAAGTGTCCTCTTGGTTATTACTCTGGCCGATTTCCATGGCGTTTCTTCCAGCACTCGTTGATGAATGTATGAGTCTCATGCAGCCGTTTAAGCCAAACATCACAACCGTCGGGATTGCCAAACATCGCCACCATCAGCTGATCCTTGCCCTTATTGGTGGAAATGGGGTGTGTAAGCTTGTCTTCGTAATTTTGCGATCTGAAGATATCAGCGAACCCATTCACCATCTCCTTGGCTTCCTCCTTTGCAGATAGTGACACTCGGTCCTTATGGACGACGGCCATACGTCCTTGATACGATATCCTAGTTCTTCCGCTTCGAGATCAGTCTCCTCGTCTCGAATAATGTCTTCATTATCGAGGAGACTTGCTGCAAGGTGTATATTTAGGGCCGTGTTAGTCTTGTGTCGGTGCCGGCATGCTCGGAAAAAACTTCGGACGATAATCGATAAAAGGCCGGGGTCGGATAAAGCCGAAAGACGGACGCGCTGCAAAACATCATCATCCGCAAGGCCAGATCCTTCAGCGACATCAGGTTGTGTGTCACTATGAATTCCAAGCCGGGGCGTAAGAGAACTTGGTCTATGGACATTGCCTTCGCGCCGGTGTTCTTGTTGGTTCGTGAATGACGTTGAGGCTGTCTCTCGAGGACTATGAGGTGACCCGGGTAAGTTGGGAATTCCATAGGGGACGTGAAGACTCGCTCGCTTATTGCCATCTTCGTTGTCCGACATTTTTAAAAATCTAGGCTGGGACTTGGTTGTTGAGAGGTCAAGTTGTTGAAAGCTTATGAGAATCGAAAGAGTGTGCCAGCTCGGGGTGCGATGAGCTTGGGTATTTATTCTTGGGCCCCATGGTAGGTACATGTAGTACAGTCTGAAGAATGCTTCAAATCACGGGGCACGGTCGTCTGTTGCGAAAGCGGCCTGTGGTGTTGATATTGGTCGAGTTGAGGAACGGATCAAACAAATCAGACAATGATAAAATCGACCGACGGCATAGAGAGTGAAAACTAGATAGAAGGCTTCGGAACGCCGGCAATAAAGATGCAAGTGCCATCAGCCAAGGACGAGTAGGATATCCCTAGCAATGCATCACATACCCAACCTTAGCCGGATTGCCAGTTTTGATTGTTCGGCTCCTACATACAATCCAGAAGGCAGCATTCCAGGAGCCCCGTTAGAATCTGTAGGCATCATATTGTCAGAGTACTGTAAATTTCAATATTTGATATTCAGCTAGACAATAATAGGTCTCCCCTTAAGAGATCCATTATGCCAAAGATATCTGGCGCTGGCTGGTGACATCATATATGGATGATGGCACCCGCATAAGGTATACATTTAGCGATACCGTGCCTGGGCAGCCTGCGCAATCATCAGGATCAATGCGGCAGTTGCAACTTAATCAGTTGGGGGAAAAAGCTTTTACAACCGACTGATATTTCTGCAAAAGTGCACGATAGGAAAATGCCTACTCGTACGAGTACGTACGTGTAAATCATCTACACTCCCGGGGACCCGGTCAAGATATTTATCGTGTCAGTGCGTGCAGTATCAGAAAGTCAAGTGATCTGATTGGCCAATCAATTCCACATTAAGCCGCAGGTGCAGGTGCAGGTGGCAGGTGGCTTGGCCTCTGCAAAGTACGAGTAGGTACCTACTGTACTTACTTACCTACTTTGACAACCAATTAACAGAAGCTATTCACGTGTTGTACCTCGGTACAAGTACTCGAGTATAACGACCTGATGCCCTGAACTGGGCAATTACATGTAATTAAGAAGGAGGTACGAGTAAACCCAGGGGCGCGTCACCAGCAGTAATAAGAAGCTTTTGCAAAAACATCCCACAACCGCGCCGGCCAATTGTCACGATGACTGGACCCAAACCAGGTCAGAAAACTGTGTTGATAACAGGGTATGTAAAGACAAGTTGTACCCTCTGGCAGCAGACATAAAAAGTCTTAACATATCAATTACAACAGCTGTACTCCCGGAGGTATTGGTCATGGCCTCTGTCTCGAATACCACAAAAAGGGTATGCCGATGTGATTAAACACTTTGCAGTATTATTATTTATGTGAACCGTGTTATATTTATAGGCTTGCATGTAATCGCCACAGCCCGCCGACCAGAGGTCCTCTCCGAACTAGCAGAGCTAGGCATGAGCACCGTAGCTCTCGACGTCACAGATGCCGAAAGTATCAAGAGGTGTCACCAGGAAGTCGCCAAAATCAACGGCGGAAAGTTGGATATCCTCGTAAACAATGCGTGAGTATCATCCTCAATTACTCATACTCCTCCATTATCCACACCCCTATAACTGAGACCACAAAAAAAGGGGCCGAACACACACCCACCCAGCCCTAGACATCTCCCTCCCAGACGTCCGCGCAACATTTGAAACCAACGTCTTCGCCATAATGGCCATGGTCCAAGCCTTCATCGACCAATTGATAGCAGCCAAGGGTCTGATCATCAACATATCCTCCTTATCTTCTATCACACCATATCTCTTCGGCTCCGTCTACTGCGCCAGCAAAGCAGCCGTGAGCGCATACTCGCGCACCCTCCGCTTGGAACTCGCGCCCCTCGGCGTACGCGTCATGGTCTCCATGACGGGAACAGTGAAGAGTAATACAGCTACGCAGTCGAACCGTGGTCTCCCGCCGGGGAGTTACTACGAGAAGATCAGACATATCTTCGATTGGCGCGTCGTGTTTAGTCAGAATGACAGTACGATGGATACGGCGGTTTTCGCGCGGAAGCTGGTGGCTGACTCGTTGAGGCCTGAGTATCCTGCTTTCTTGCGCGGTTTATCGTTCGGGAGACCGGATTGGTTCTGGTATGGTGGGCTTGCAAGGCTTGCTTGGTTTGGACATTCGGCTGGGGAATGGATCGTTGATGCCGTTTCTTGGAGAAAGTTTCGTATGCCGGAGATTATGAGGATTCTGAAGGATGTCCCCGAGCAGAGGAAGAAACTGATATGATTTGCTTGCGCCAGGCCAGAGTTATCGTGGCTGTGGGCTGTATATAGGGGTTATTTTGATACACTAGTATAACATCTGGTTGGACTGCAGGGCGGCATCTGCAGAGATAGTTGCGATTCTTGGCTCGAAGACAAAATTAAAGAAATATTATAAATAGTTAGATTAATGCGTGTATATCTTTGGGCCTGTTATTATGTATTGTTTTCGTCAATATTATGGTAGTCTCTTCATATGTCGTACTTCATTCGAATCGTATATGCCATCCTCTGATGTTAGAAATCTGTATGGGGATATAGTCTGCTAGGCCTGGAAACGGAAGAGACCCAGGGGTTCCCCCTTTCACTCGACTGCTCTCCACCCCTCTTCCAGCTGTCGAGAAACTTGCGCTGCTGAGGAGCCATCGAGCTCATCCCCGAGAACAGGGGCTTGATGATCATACTCGGCGCCCTCCGTCTCCATATTATAATTATGATAGCCATACCTGGCCGCATTATTTTCGTATGTCTGCTCGAGGGGTACGTCGCTCTGCCACTGATTATTATAGAACGAACCGTTGGCAGTTCCCCTATCTTCATCCTCGGTAAACTGTCGCGCGCGGGCCATCGTCTCAGCGAACACAGCGCGTCGCCTCAAACTGTCTTGCAAAAGCGGCGTCGGATCGGGCGGGTCCGACCCGCAAGCCACAAGGTACAGTTCGCGCATGCGTGGACTATACATCTCGCACATCATCGGTTCCTGAACCAGGACATCCCGATGTTGCAACCCTTCATCGAAAGCCGTCCCACGAATAAACTCGAAATGACACTCGGGACAAATAAAACACTCGTCCCAACCATACCACCTGGCCTTCTCAACCCGTCTATCCCTCGGACAAACAGGTAAAGAAGCATATGTCCTCACACATGCCTCCAGCGGATCGGGATCCCTTTTATATACCATCTCCATCAATTTCCGCATATACATCTCGAAACGCGGAAACTTTGGATTAAAGCAACAACACCCATCCCTTCTCCCGCCCGGCTTGAGCATGAAATACCTGCCCACCCCCAACGGCTCGACAACAGTGGCATAACAAGTCCGACAGACCGCGAATCCGGCCGGGTTGGAAAAGAGCGTAAACCACGTGGCCCCGCACATGATGTCGGGAGCGGCGCAGACCGGTTCGGGACTGATGATATCGACGGCTTTCCAAAAGAGCGCGTAATCGGCCGTGTCCAACATGCGCGTCGCGAGCGTTCTGACGTTAAACGGGCCTAGACTGCAGGATACGGACACACCGAAGATTTCCTCGATGTTGTCACCTGCGGATTTCCACCCGCTTTCTTGGCCCGTGAGGAGGAAGTAATCGTGGTAACATGCGCAGCAGATCAGGAAGCCTAGGGGGCCGTGGACAGGTGTGTACCATCTGCCTGAGGGGTAGACTTTCTTTTCGCCTGGACAGGGGGGCAGGGATAGGCGGGGGGAGACGTGTGTTGTCAATGAGGACCAGTTGTTGGAGAAGAGTTTGTAGGCGCGGTTGATATATGGGATTGCCATGGCGCAGAAAAGTCCGGGTTGTAATTGTTGATTGATGAGCTCGAAATACTGTTCGTCCGCGTCATGTGCGAGCACCTTGTCTTCGTAACAGGCTTGACATATTACTACCATGTCGTCCCTCGTCCTGTACCATCTTGTTATGGAATCATCTTGCTGACGACTCGATGGACAATCAGGTATGGAAGGTCGGAAGCTCATGTACTGAATCATTTCATCCAGCGAGCCGCTACGAAGGGCATATTCGAAAAGAGAATCTTTGATCCGTGGACTGCTGAACCGACATATGCGCGCTTGGCCGTCGTCGCACCATCCCCCCCTGAATTCCCCCGCGAAACGCGAGTTGCGGATGGAGTTGTCAAAGCAGTTTGAGCAGATCTGGAAGGCTGGGGCCTGGGGATGGGCGTACCACGTCGCGGTGAAGGTTACGTAGGTGGAGATGCATTCTTTGGTGTCTCGATGTTTAAGGGGTGGGTCGGGGGGAATGTATATGACTGATGAATCTGGGAGTTTGTGGGTTGTGAAAGTGGTTGGTTTTTCTCTCGCGGCCGGGGGGGATGTTGATTGGGGGGCATGTGTGTGGTAGTGGTTTGTGTTTCTTGATGCTTCGGTAGGATTATGAGAGCTGCCATGTGTAGTAATTATGTTATTATTATAGTTCCTGTTGTAAGTGTCTTGTTGATGTACCAGATGAGCCTGCTCATCGCAACGGTGATATCCCCCTGATATAGTCACATTTCGTGATGCGTCATGTTCAGGATACATGTCAATTGGAGCTTCATCGATGAAGTTGGCCTGTGGAAGTATTGCCGGAAACGTGCTGAAATCCGGTCTACATACGTCGGGAGCCGGGAGAGGAGTGGCCCCGATTCCTTGAGTGGAATGTAAGGGCGGCGGGCTACCCGGGTAGGAGTGAGGAACATCGTTATAGTTCCGTGTGTGCATCGGAAAGGTAACTGAACCGCAGTGGACATTGCCGGCATTTGCGTCGTTCCGCGCGGGTCCCCATTGGCCTAAGATCGCCGGGTCCGTATATAAGTTTCGGATTCCGGAATGTCCGACAGGCTGATACCCGTAGCCGACCGTCTGGGCGGGCGGAACGGTTGAGCTCTGGCCATTAAAATCTCGTGGTGGCAGTGAAGGTATAACGTTATCATGATAGTCTCTCCTTCCATCCGGCCAATAAGACATCTTAATTAGGCAGGAGTAAGACGAGACAAGGACTATCAGCGCTGAAGATTTGGCTCTAGTCCAGGGTCTGTATTTAAAGGTATCTTCCCATTCATTATCTACGGGCAGCTGTTTCATTCACCTATCTCGCTTCCGTTTCCGTCTAGGGGGTGGGCAGATGGGCAGGTGGGATGCTTGGGTTTGATGGGGAAGATCTACCGGCCCCGCAACTGGTGTCAGCCGTGTGTAGCTTGGCGACTGACTAAAATCCGTTGAGCTTTTTCCAACTCACCGTTCGAGTTATAACCTGAGGTGCGCGTTAAAGGTATCTTTTTCTCTCTGTCTACAGCTTGATATGAGCTATAGGCCCAACAATTATATAGGTATTGCCCATAAAAACCGTTCCGATACCCCTCACGTGAGTCTATGTTTGTTGGTGCAACTTGCACACCTCTCCTACGATCTGGTAGTTGCATTCGGCATGTGGGTTCACACTAAGAGCTTCACCTTGCTAAGTAATCACACCGCGGCTCATCCGGTCACCAATTACTACCTATTTGTAGTCTAGCTAAGATGCACTCTAGAAAAAAAACGTGGCGTGTAGGTTACTTATCGGACAAACAAATAGGTATAGTGATGCCGTTACAGGTAAAGTGATTCCGTATCCCATTCCGTGCCGAAACCGGTGCCGGGGTAAACACGTGTGTTCCACGATGGTTCACATAAAATGCGAGGTGTCGCAGAAGACGCGTACCTGTCCTCTAGCAAAGCCTTCGGGGCCGAAACAGCAAAAACTAAACAAAACCCCGAATCTTTGAAAAAGAAATAAAAAGGCCGCCTGGTTTTCCATCTCTTCCACTTGCCATTCCTAGGAGTGAGTGCCGACATTAATCCCTATCCTGATGAATGAAACTGATAATTCAGGAAGTTGGAAACAAATTGAAGGAACGCGCCTACCTAGCCTAACTTATACACCTAACCTAGACTAGTCTAACCTTTGAATAGTGATTATGGACAAGCCCCCTTCAGCCTCAATCTCATTCATCCCAGACAGCGACCCAGACGTGCCAGAATCAAACGTTACACTTTGTTTTTCATTTCCCCACGCCACTAGGTCGGGTCGGGGTCGCTGGCCCAGGGGTTTCTATGTTCTGGGATTTCAAAGAAAGGCCCAATAGCGAGGTTGTCCGATTGCCAAGACCCGCTTAGGTTATGCTTAGCTCGTCCAAGATTGGGCGCAAGCTTCCATCCTGCCGGATGGCTTTGTCCTCTTCCTTTTGGAACCACGTTTTAAGACGCGGCAGGCAAGTCACAATTGCGCATGGAAACAAATGCTGTCGGCAGTGATGGAGAGTGAGATCCGAAAATAACTTTGCCTAAAGAGACCGGGTAACAATACATACTACGGGAAGAATAGAGTGTACACCATTCTGACAATTTAACAAATATGCATTCTAGTACGAGTACAAACATCTACTCGTATGCAGGATGCTGTATGCCATATGCAGGCATGCCGTAGAGCGGTTGAAATTGGGTCGACGCAGGCATCCCTCATGGTTCCATTTATCTGATGCTACTTCGGGAAGCTGAATCCTGGTAAGCGCTGCAACCTTGTATCCTCGTCCTCGTGTACGATGCCACATGCTATTAATATGAATAAGATGTTGGTCCTACCGCTTATATAGGTAGCTGGATTGCCGCCTCTATGATGAACTCGGCTACGTACTCGTAGCTCGTCAAGCACTTTCAACTGCCCATACTTCAAACGGTATCATCTCTCACCATGAACCGGCTCGGCAACCTCCTACTCCTTGCGGGTGTCCCGCTCATTGCCGCGCACTACCCGCATATCAAAGATGTACCATCAATAGACGTCCCTTCGTGTGACGATGGCGTGGGTAGTGTTCAATACGACAGGTCGGTGCCGAATGGCGAGGAAGAGTTCCCGCTCACCAAAGTCGACCTCTGCTACACCGATAGCGATATCCAGATCACATTCAGCGCGCTAGAGGAAGTCAACTTCTTCTACAACGAGAGCCACAAGACAAACGACCCTCTGTACGAGTACGAAGTGATGGAGGCTTTCATCTACCAGGGCACCAACGACCCGACGAGCTATCTCGAGTTCGAGGTGAGCCCCAACAACGTCACCTTCCAAGCCTTCATCTACAACCCCAGCAAGGTGCGGGCCGAGGGAGCGCCCTTCGACAACGGAGCCCTGCTTGGCACGCCCATCGAGGACGGACTCGTCACCAGCACCACGCTGGACAAAGACGCGGGAAGCTGGGTCACGGACGCCAAGATCCCACTCGGACTCTTCAACGTCGAGAACGGCGAGGCCAAGGGTACGAAGTGGAGGATGAACTTTTTCCGCACCATCGTGTCGCCCGATACTTTCCCTGACCAGGGCCTTGGCGCCTGGAGTCCGACGAACCAGTCCAACTTTCACATGACGCCCTTCTTTGGGAGGGTTAACTTTATCTAAAAATTAGCTTAGACGATGGATAACTAAAAAGGAATTGCGAAGATTATTTGATAATTCTTGTCCAACCTCTGCCATGTTTTCGTTCATTTGGGGTATTGTTCAGTCTCTAGCGTCGTGTGTGTTCACTAGAACCTAGGCGCGATACGGTTTTGGATGGTGCTAAGCAGTACCTGCCATAATCGCCTAAGGTCCTACTTGAACTAAATACATATCGCCAGGGGTGTCTGATTCCTGACCGATATCTGTGCTCGTAGTCCAATAGGTTCCTCTCTGAACACGTTATCAGGAGTTGGGCTGCCTAGATTATATTACAATTTGACAACCTGCTCGGAGCTGCCACTGACGCACGGAAGTGGCCTAAGACGACGCCAAGCTTTAAATTTCAAACGAATCAAACGCAGTAAGCCGCAACGGCGTGTTGAACCTGGATGATGATAAATGAAGGACGCGACAAGCAGAAGACAACGAATACTCCCATGTATTCGGAGGTTGCTGCGCCAGGTCATGGATGGTTACCCTCGTACATGTCCCCGTGTCTACTGCAGGATACCTACCACATGTAGAAGATGGGGTAATGCGGTAGTACCTACATGTAGGTATGTACTCCCCACCGAGATACATAGGTACATATCCCCGTACTTATCGGAGGCATCGCTTATACTCTTCATGTACTCCCAGTTCAATGTAACAGCGATGCCGTATGCAACCATGTGACCTACGATTCGAGATTTGAGCATTGTCCTGGAGTCACCGAGACTCTCAAGGCACCACCAAGGCTTAGTAGGTCAATATGCGCATGGAAACCGATCAAGATTCGTCGAACCATATTCTAACCATCCATACCTCCTGTCTTTTCGACTCCAAGAACAAATGCTTCCTATCTGACATTTCAATCGACGTAAATACAACTACAGGACTCATTGATAGGACATATGAGCGTATCAACCCATTGCCAAACCATGACGTGACAGATGCCCAAACGGTAGACCTTCGAGGCCTAACCGTTCTCCCCGGTCTCGTCGATGCCCATACCCACATTTTCCTCCATTCATACACCGAGACGCCATCTATGAACCAGATGCGCGACGAGAGCTTCGTGGAGAGGATCGTGCGGGCCACCAACCATGCTCGAGACGCTTTGATGGCCGGGTACACGACATATCGCGACTTGGGCACCGAGGGTCTCGGCGACGCCGATGCCAGGTTCAGAGACACCATCAATCGCGGCATCACACCCGGTCCGCGCATGTTTGTCGCGACGGAGTGCATTGCCTCCAGCAGCGGATACGAGGTCAGGCTCGAAAACGCGGCATCATCAGCGCCCCGGATATCCGACCCAGCAGACGGCGTGTATGGTGTTCGCGCAGCAGTGCGTCGCCGTCTGGGTGCCGGGGCCGACGTTGTCAAGTTCTACGCCGACTATAGAAAACGACAGCTACGCTACCCGCCGCAAGCCTGGCCTGGCGCAATGCCCATCAGGTTTCCACCTACCGATGTCGGGGCCAACTTCCTACTGTTCAGTCAAGAGGAGATGGACGCAATGGTGGCGGAAGCTAGACTGGGTAGGGTGGCTATTGCCGCCCATGCTGTCCTTCCCGAAGCAGTTATTATGGCTGCGAAAGCAGGCGTGACATCGATAGAGCACGGGTGCGTGCCCAGCGACGAAGCACTAAGTGTCATGAAGGACAACGGAACAATCTTCGTCCCTACCCTCTCCGTGTTCGAGCAGACCATGCGAAAAGGAAGTGACGGCGAGCGGGCGTTCCAGCAAGTTCTTTCGCATACAAAAGCGGCATATGACAAAGGCATTAAGCTTGCATGTGGCGGCGACACGGGGGCTTTCCCGCATGGCGAGAACGTACGCGAACTCGAGCTGATGCTTGAGGCCGGGGTTCCACTTCCTGATGTCCTGCAGGCTGCGACACTTCACGGTTGGGAATCATGCGGGGCTGATCTCTGTGGTCAGAGGTTTGGATGTCTGGAGCAAGGATTTACTGCTGATATTGTCGCTCTTGAAGGGGATTTGGTCCGAGACATCGGGGCGCTAAGACGAGTACCGTTCGTTATGAAAGACGGTCAGATCTATAAAGGCACGGATTTTCCGCGGACGGCGACCTCGTTGGGATTGCGACTACATGAGCCATGATATAACGTTAGGTTAGATACTTTAGCTGATCGGTCTTCTCAGGGGATGTTTACTAGGTAGTTGCTAAAATAGCCAAGGATAATGACAATCTACAATCTGGAAGACAACAAAGATTTAGCCATTCAGAGAGTGGATATGCACTGCTATCGCATCGTGTGTGCCTTGCTTGTTGCGAGGATAGCCAAGGCTCAAGGCTTAACCCATACATTATCTAGTAATGGACTCGTGATCGAGTTCAAAGGGAACAAGCTGGCCCTGTACGATAAGTGGGAGATCTAGCGCACCTCACCCGCGTCGTCTCTCCCGGTGTCTCTGCCGACTTCAGTTTGACCCTTTGGCAATACAGTGAAGTATACGTAATAAATGCCCAACACCAGAAATCAGGGCGAATGGTCTAGGGGTATGATACTCCCTTCGCATCTCTGGATATCAGAGCTAGCTTGGGAGGGGTCCGGGGTTCAATTCCCCGTTCGTCCATTGATTTTCTTTTTTTGCTTTTCTCTCTGTCCTTTAAATACTAGATGCAAAGAGCGGCCGCGGCTGTTTGATTAGAGATGTTGATCCCTTTTTCGTCTTTTTCTCGCTCCTTGTGAGTAAAGATATAACTTGAGACCAGCAATGGCTGGTGGAGGATTTGTGGTGGGCTACGACACGACAAAACCGGCTTTCCACCCCCGCAGAATCCTGTGGACCGCCGCTCGGGAACTTTTGGAGAATGATAGATCACCATGTAACTCTTTATTAATAAGCCCGGATACTAATTTTAGTCGTGTTTGTTTAAAGGCAGACTCAATATGATTATTCGTGGTTTCAAATTGTACCCCTACATACCCTCACTCAGGGAGAATGAGACGACATCAAAAAGGAATGCAAAGAGCAGGGTCTTCGGGGACCCCTTTGCCGGGCTTCTTACCCTACACTAGGTAGTCTGCTCGTGACAGAAATGGAGTAAACAGCTTACGAGTACAATATCCCACAGTCTGTGTTCCTGTGTAGCAGGCAGACTCTCGTACAATTGCTAACATATTCCTAGCAAATGATTTATTTCCCCGACGCATATGTTGATAATATCCGCTTGGCTCGTCTGGTACCTCTACGCTTATTGTACATAAAGGTCTTGTCCACCACCACTTACCTACCTTGACACGCAGAAGAGACTGGTTCAACAACGAACCGAACCTCAAGAGCGACCAGACTGCCGAGCGAGCGGCAACAATCACGGCATAGACCATATACTGCTAGTAATCCCGATCTTCCACGATATCAGTGTCCAATCTAGTATCGTAGACGACAAAACTACGGAGGATAGATATTATACGCAGTTCCGGTCTAAAAGGTTCAAGGTACGACTTCACACCGCTGTCAATAAATCAATAAATCTCAAAGAAAATAGAGCCGACATCTCTGGTATAAGCCACTCTACGAGTATAATCATGATTTTCCAGACAAGATCGACTGGAGCTATGAACATTCTCGAAATGTGGCTCCAAAAGAAACCAGCGCCTATCCTATCTAGGTAATTGGAAGTAGCTTGTACTCATCTGCGGCTTAGCTGTTGGTTGGAGGAAGGATTTGGCTTGGCATGATCCCCTGGTCATGCCGTCACTGGTAATGCTCACCAGAAAGCTTCAATCCCAACGAAATGTAACTGCGTGGTGGTGGTCTCGATAGGCTCATTTCGGCTCAGGGTACAGGAGATGGCCCATGTTCAATCTTCTCCGGAAAGAGACTGACTACTTAGGTACACCTACTTTCCAGATTCCGACTAGAGTCGTTGAAGAAAGCTTCGCAACGCAACATTGCCGAGTGACAAAATGAAGGCTTGTTTGCAGTGCCACACACACTTGCTGCCGCCAATGACATTGACCCCAAAATGTAGTTCGTTATTTCAACAAGGTTGGGTTGGGCACGTGGGTATCTACCAAGAAATTATAAAGAACGGGATTGTGGCCTGCGCCTCACGATTGTGGTCTACTAACTCCCGACTGACTACCAAGGCGATCATCTGAGGGCAATATATAAGTCAAGAAGACTTCCGTTGTACGATTTTGAGCTCACCAGGCGCTTCGATATTGAACTACCATCTCAAGACTCACTCCCTAATTACTTTGAGCTCCCTTTTCCAAGACCTAACCTACCAATAAACACATTCAAACCTGGAGCAATGGACTATACAGAAAAGGCAGAAGTTATGGCCTACAACGATCGTCACTATGCTTCTGTTGATCCGCGTGAACGACAGAAGTCGGAAACAGACACTTTCACCATGGAAAAGCCACCATCGGTCCTTTACCATCCTATTCCCACAGTCATGAAAATGTACTATCAATGGAACTTGGCTGGCCTCAAGTATTACCAGTATGCCTACCCGACTCACGTCCCGGATCCCCCCCAAGCTTGTTGTTACACAAGAGAGGGAGAAACCACCAATAACAACTAACACGCCTTCTCTCCCAGCGTCTGCGGAACAAATGAGCGCGAGCGAATATTCACCGTCGACGTGCACACCGGCCACAGCTTTTCCGGACCCCTAGGGATGAAGCCGGGCATGTACTTACTCAACGGGCCGAGCCACAAAGACACGCCCGTGATCGCCGCAATCGGCCAAGATACCGTACTCTGCGGCTTGACTTTCTCGAGGGACAACATCATCTATCTGCCCAGCACCGACGGGCAGAAAAAGTGGGATACCGAGAGGATGCGCGCGCGCACTACGCCCAAGCCCGATAATAATATCCACTTCTGTTTCAGCGTCGATGTTGGGGGTGGGCGTCGCGAACGTTTCGAGTGGAGGAAGGTGATGAAGTCGGAGAGGGATGAGAGTACGCCGCATGGTGGCTTTAAATTGTTGTGGATGTCTGCTGAGAATCATGATGATGATTATGATAATGGTGGGCCGAGCACTGGTGATGATTACTCAAAGATACCGGTAGTCGCCGTTTTCTCGTGGAATAGCTTCTTCGACAGCCCGAAGCATCCTTACGATCTGACACTCACTGGCGACGAACGGTTCATGAAGCTGGGCGAGCGGTGTTTTCTGATGGTACTCATCACGGCGTTGGGGCTGCATTGGCTGAATATCAATGGTTTGACAGGTCGGGGGCCGGTTTCCATGGTGGAGAAGGTTAAGGGGACGGGGAAAGAAGGGAGTTGATGCGCTTCTCTACCTTGTTTAGCGGAGAGCCCGAAGAAAAGAGATTAGCAAGAACTAAATAGACAAGGAACGTACCTATGTAATAATAATATGCTATTAGCTGCCGACATAAAGAAGACTGTTCGTATAAGTATGTCTAATTCATTAGTCTATTCTAATCCCAGTTTGATTCCCTCCATATTAATGCATCCTTATTAGATGGTAATCATGCCCATATAGTTACCCCCCAACAAGCTTGCCCGGTATACAAGGCGTGTGTGTGTGTAGCAGACACACCGGTCGACCACCAAGTCCCGTCAAATTTCGAGCTACACCCTCTATCATGCTCACTTCACCCCTCGCTCCAATAATATTTTTAATTGTCGTTGTTCACTCCAGCTTAGCAGGAGCATCACCCTCAAGACCCTCGACTAATGTGCTGCCAAACTCATAGCACATGATGGCAGGGAAAATGAGCCAAGCACCACTGCAGTAAGGGGTTGGTTAGCACACTCCTTTCCATCATGACATGACATTTTTGGCAAACTACAAACTCATAGGTTAGACTTACTTAGGGATGATCCAGAAAATAAGCAGATCCCAAAAGTTATTATGACCAATATTCTCGAAACCCGAGAACCATTCGCAAAGCCCTTTTCGCACATAATTAGCCAACAATCATCTTTCCCACACGCGAAAGAGGGAAAAAGTGAAGAGAGAAAAAAAAAAAGAAAAAAAACTCACAATAAAGCACAGTCTTGCTAACAGTCATAATAGCCGCACTAAAAGCGACCAAAACCGCCGCACCGGCCTTTCCCCCAACAAGCACCTTCCTACTCTCGTTTCCCTTTACCTTGACGTTGACGTCGACGCCGCCCGTATACCACGCCCAGTAATAGTACAGATACATGACGGATTCGACGACGTTCATGAAACTCTGTGCCGAGGTGAAGCCCGACCCGGCGTTATATGCTTTCCACCCGTACACGTGGTCGATTTCGCCGTAGAGCTTGTAAGGGGCCCAGAGGGGCCAGTGCAGGAAGCCGCCTTCCATTGTCCATGGGCGGAAGAGCGCGTATATGGAGTCCCATGCTATGAGGGGGAGGGATATCGCGAACCAGAGTTTGACTAGGTTGCTGGGTTCGTGTGTGAATGGCATTTTTTGTGGTGTGTGTTTGTGTGTGTGTCTTGTCAGGATAGGTGGGAGGAGTGTGCTGTTGTTGTTCTTACGAATGGGGATATTAAGATTATAGTATTCTGCAAACTGGATGGTATATACGACAAGATAGAAAATATTGAAAGAGAATAATAATTAAAACTAAGAATGAGATGCGAACGACGAGCTAATATATTGCTATATATATTTATCTAAGCGACGTACCTCACTTCCTACAGGACATCATTTGTTCCCTTTAACATGATTTGGAAGAGATGCGGCAAAGCGATCGTACGAGAGGTATCTCGAAACTACCAGCTGCTTGCAAGTTACAATGCAGCTTATTCATTACTCCGTTGTTTAAAATGCCGGTATGCATCGGTGCCTGCCCAAGTGGCTGTGCTGCGAGCTTGGAATTCAAGTCTATTTATTCAGCGTATTCGGGTCTGACTTAGTTCCACGTCACTTGAGTAGTGGAAGGGACCGGTGGCCCGGTATTTGAGTTTCGCTTTGTTATGCGTTTTTTTTTACCCGCATCTCCGTCCTCGCTTCCGAACATTTCTCGTTACCTGATTGGTAGTGGTGTGCGGGGCGAAGTATCTAGGTTAGAGGGATGAATCCACCACGGATTTAAGGTAGGCGTTGCTCGGGCACTTGGAACCTACCTTTATTCGGATTACCTATCCCTCCCTCCCTTGCAAAGTGTATTGTATAATGCAAGGCCCGTGGTGGAACTGTATTGTTTGTGCGAGTAGGTAGACGGGAATCTGATGCGGCGTAGGGAGATTGTGGATTATTACAAAGCAAATGATGCTATAACTTTCGCCTGCAAGTACTACGCGTACACATCACCAGCCCCTCTCGCTAATGTACCGCCGTCATCTTCCCGGTTGGACGGTTGCGGACATATAATTTGGCACGGAGGTATATATAACTATACAATCCAACGAGTTCGGATCCGAACATACAGGTAACTTGACTTGATTTAGTTGTCCAGCAAATCCTTTTCACAATGGTCGCAATCTGCCGGCTTACAATAATGATTTTGGAAATCCACACGACACGACGGCGGCTTAAAACTTCTTCATCTTCAGTTTGTCAGGTTAGTAAGTACATGTAAGTGAGGACCTTCCTCACAATTAATGTTTGTTTTGTCCTTTTAATAACCTACCTACACATCAATCTCGAACTGTTGGTTTGCTCCTCGTCGCTCGAGACGCTCACCCCACCTCGCCGGGTTTTATAATCTTGACATAGGTAATTCAAGCATTCTCCGTACCACCCCGCCAGCATGCCCGAAAAGCCGGGTCGACGAGACCTTCTTGATTTGTTGTAAAGGTATAATCAAATGCGCCCATCTCAACAATTACATTGACCGTCAAAGATTGTATCTATCTATTTCATTGCCTTGCTGCGGTTATGTGATCTGCTTCACCAACACGATGGAAGATGAAATCGCAAACCCCCGGAAGCCTATCTCGTAAGGACGAGGGTCGAATCCCCAATACCGTTTTGTATGATTCGGTGTAATAAAAGGAGAGAATATAAAACACTAGGTTAGGTTATATCTCATATGAGTAAGGACTAAAGCGAGACGTGAAGGATCCTCTGGCAAGGAAAGTATCAGCATTTTCCGGACTATACTATACAGTTCCCACCCCCATCTCCTGAACCCCGCCGAAGAAACGTGCATACGGCAGTTGAACATATTGAACCCGCAATAATTCATCATCATACATGAAGAAGAAGAAGAAGCAGCAGCAGCAGCAGCAGCCTCCTCCTCCTCCGCCTTGGCATCTTGAACCTTTTCAGAATCGCCATTATTCCAGACTCACAAGCGCGTTTTAAATAAAGACTGTAACACATATCTGTCTTCTACGTGTGAGAGCATCCGCCCAATGAAGATTTCGAAACCGCCAAGTCCGTATGCATTGCTGATCTCTTCACGTATATACTTCTGAAGAAGACGGTTTACGAGTAGTCAACGCGCACGCATGCACGCGCAAGGGGGAATTCTGGAGTCTAAACCTGCCTTTACTACCGGGTTTTAGGTCAAAGCTCCCTTTAGACTACTACGAGTACTTTACCGAGTATATAGATGACCTAAGGTTAACCCCCCCCCTATAACCTATAGATTACCTATGCTTACCTATAGGTTACCTTTGTAGGTTAATGTATTAAAATTTTTTTAGTACTTTTTAATAGTCTTATTTATTTTTATTTTACTTCTTTTGCTTATATTTTTTTAGATTTTTTTTTTAGCTAAATATAAGTATTAAGTATATATAATTTTAATTTTTTATATAATTGTTTTTAAATTATTTTTTTATTTTTCTTTTACCTTTTTTTTATTATATTATTTATATATTATTTTAACTTGCTATAATATTTAATATTTATGCTAACAATGTTTAAGATTTAAATTTTTTTTTTTTTATATACGCTAAAAAAATAAACTTTAACATTTTAAATTTTATTATGTACTTAACTATTAAAAACAATATAATTAAAAAATAGCTTATTAGTTTAAATTAAAAAACGCTTATTTGCTATACTTTTATTAATTAAGTAAAATAATAGTTTTATAATTATATAAAAATATATATTAAACGTTTAATAAATAAATACTTAAACGCTTTTAAAACGTATATTAATTTTTAATATGTTTTAGTTTAATTTTTAAAAGATTTTTAATATATACTAGCTTAAAGTTAAAAAACTTATTTATGCTGCTAAGATTTTTAAAATACTAAAAACGTTTACTAATAAAGTTGCTTTTATTATTTTAATAAAAGCTTTTAATAAAAACAAAGTAAAAAACTTGTTAATAACTATAAGTTATTTTATTTTTATTATTTATTTTTTATTTAAGCTAATTATTTTAAAATTTAATATAGTATAAAACATATAATAGCTTTTTATTTTATAATATTTTTTATATTTAGCTTTATAATATTTAATTGCTTATTTTATATTTATATAAGCAGCGTAGCTTGCTTATATAATTTAGTTAAAATATTTGCTTATATTAAAGTTATGATAAATATAGTTAAGCGCTTTTTTTGCTATTTAAACGTAACTAAAAATATAAAACTTTTATTATAAAGCTATTATATATAGTAGCTACTTTTAAATTATTTTTAATTTATTTTTAATTTATTTTTAAAAAGCAATAAACAAATTTAATAAATATATACGCGTTTTTATAAATATAAATTATATTATAAACTATAAGCAAGCTGTTAGCTTTAAGTAATAATAATAAATTAAAGTATAAGTTTTTTTTTATTTTTTTTATATAATATATAAAGTTTAATAAATATAAAGGTAATTATAAGTGTTTAGCATTATATATTTATATATTTATTAAAGCAAGCTGCTATATTATTAGCTAATTATTTTTTTTAACTGTTGCTAAAAAAATTTGTTTTATTTTTTAAATTAATTTAAAAGCTTATTTAAAACTGCTTTTATATTTTTTTAATAGCAATAAAAAAATATGCTATTACTTTAAAAGTATTTAAGTATAAAAAAGTTATTATAGTATATTAAACAAGTATTATAATATAGTATAGTTATTAATATATTTTAAATAGTTAAAGCTTATATTAAGCTACTTGCTTAACTAGTTTTTATTTTATATAACGTTATTTTTAAGTTTTTTATTTTTATTAACTTTAAAGCTATATTATATATTATAATAACTTTATATAGCAAACATTATTACTTTTTTTCTTTGCTAATAAAAACGCTACTGTTTATTATTAATACTATTATATAAATTATTTATTAAATTAATTAACTTAATATAAGCTTAAGTATATATTTTTTAACTATATATTTAAAGCTTTTTTTAATAGTTTTTAAATATGTTTTTAATATTAAAAAAGCTAAAGGCTTTTTTAAACAAGCACTAAAGCTAGTTAATTATTAATATTTATAAAAGCTTTGTTAATATTAACTATTTATAGTATATTATTTAAAAGTAACAAATTTTGCTTTTTTTTTAAGCATATAAAAAATTATTTTTGCTTTTTAGCAAAAGTATAAACAAAACTTAAAAAAACATATAAGTAATAATACAATATTATAACTTGCTATTTTTTTGCTAATTTTATTTATATAGTATATTTAATAGTTTATTTAATTAAATAATAACTACTTAGTTATTTGCTTTTTTAAAGCATAAGTTGCGCTTTAAAGTTTGCTTAAATTAAAAACTTTTATAATAAATATAAACTATAAATATATAAAAAGCGCTTTTTATTATAAGGTTATTTAAGCGTTTTATTTATATATTGTATAAAAAAGTAAGTATTATTATTTAAATTATTTTTTAATTATTTTTAATAATATTTAGTTTTTTTTTTTACTAAGTTCTTTATAAATTTTAAGTTAAGCAAAATATATTATTATATATTTTATAAAGTTTTTTATATTTTTAAACATTAATATTTTATTATAATTAAATAAAAATATGTTTATAGTATTAGTATTATTAAAATAACTTTAAATTAAAGTATAAGCGTTATTTAAAAGTTTAGCTAATTTTTATAAAAAAGAATTTTTTAAAACTTTTTTTTTATTTTATATTATATTAATGCTATAGCTATACTAAGTATATTTTTAATAAAGCGTTATTATAATAGTTAGCAAACAATATAGCAAAAGTATTAGTTTGCTATATTATACTATAATATTGCTATTGCTTTATTAAAGCAAAATAAAATATAATAAAGTTTATAATAAGATTATAAGTATATACTATAAAAACTAATTTTAAAACAATTTAAGTGCTTTTTTTAATATTATACTTTATATAAAAACGTTTTTTTAATTTAAAAAAGTAAGCAAAGCATAAAAAAGCTATAATAATAGCTACTAAATTTTGCTATATAAAATTGTTAATTTTGCTAAAAAATTAAAACATAATTTTAAAAAATATAAACGCTATTAAAATTATATACGTAGCTTTATACTTTTAATTTAGCTAATATTTTTTATTATTAAAAGTAATTAAATTTATAAAAAAAATAAATTAAAACTTAATATTATAAAACAAAGCTATAAAAAAGTTTTTAATTTTTACTTTATACTAAAATACTAGTATTATAAGTTAGTTTAATATTACTATAATATTATAAAGTAAGCTTTTTATTAAAAATATACTTATATATAGTTACTAATAAATAAATTAAAAAAATAACGTTAAAATAAAAATATAAGGTAGCTTAATAAAAAAGCTATAAAGTTATAAAGCTGTTGCTATACTATATATTTATTATCTTAAAAATAAAGCAGCAACGTTTTTAAAACAAATTTATATATAAGCAAAGCTAATAGCAAAAACTTTATATAAAGTTATAAATTAAGTATATTATCTTTTAGTATTTTTAATACAATATAAAAGCAAAGCTTTTAAAATTAAATACTAAGCTAAAAAAGTATAAATTTTTAACGCTAAATTGTTTAAAGCTAAACTAGCATATAATAAAACAGTTTAAATTATAAAAAGCGCTAGCTAGTACTTTTTAAACGTTAAAAAAACTTAAAAAGAAAAAAAAAGAGGTAAAGGCTATATTAAAAATTTTAAAAAAAGCTGCTAAAGCAAAAAAAGCAAAAAAAACGTTATAACTTTAATAAAAATTTAAGTTATAGCAAAAAAAAATAAAGTTAAAATTATAGTTAAAAAATAAATAAAGTGTTTATTGTTTTTTATTTTTTTAAATATATAATAACAATAAAAATTTAATTTGTTTATATTATATTTTTTTTTAATTTTTATTTATTTATTTTTTATATATTATATATTTATTATTTTTTAATATAAAATATAATAAAATAACTTACCTTATATAAAAAATAAAAACTTACTTTATATAAAAAATAAAAAAATACTTTACCTTATATAAAAAATAAAAACCTACTTTATATAAAAAATAATAAAATAACTTACTTTATATAAAAAAAAAACCTATTTTATATAAGAAATAATAAAATAACCTACTTTATATAAGAAATAATAAAAAAATCTACTTTATATAAGAAATAATAAACTAACCTACCTTATATAAAAAATAATAAAATAACCTACCTTATACAAGAAAATAACCTACTTTATATAAGAAATAATAAAACAAGCTACCTTATATAAAAAATAATAAAATACTTTACCTTATATAAAAAATAAAAACCTACTTTATATAAAAAATAATAAAATAACTTACTTTATATAAGAAAAAAACCTATTTTATATAAGAAATAATAAAATAACCTACTTTATATAAAAAATAATAAAAAAATCTACCTTATACAAGAAATAATAAACTAACCTACCTTATATAAACAAATAACCTACTTTATATAAAAAATAATGAAACAACCTACCTTATATAAAAAATAATAAAATAACTTACCTTATATAAGAAATAATAAAATAACCTACCTTATATAAAAAAAAAACCTACTTTATACAAGAAATTAAAAAAAAACCTACCCTATATAAGAAATAATAAAATAACTTACTTTATATAAGAAATAATAAAATAACCTACTCTATACAAGAAATTAAAAAAAACCTATTTTATATAAGAAATAATAAAATAACCTACCCTATACAAGAAATAATAAAATAACCTACTTTATATAAGAAATAATAAAATAACCTACTTTATACAAGAAATAATAAAAAAACCTACCTTATACAAGAAATAATCAAAAAACCTACCTTATACAAGAAATAATAAAATAACCTACCTTATATAAGAAAATAACCTACTTTATATAAGAAATAATAAAACAACCTACCTTATATAAAAAATAATAAAATAACTTACCTTATATAAAAAATAATAAAATAACCTACCCTATACAAAAAAAAACCTACTTTATACAAGAAATTAAAAAAAAACCTACCCTATATAAGAAATAATAAAATAACTTACTTTATATAAGAAATAATAAAATA
>MU401791.1:0-31654 GCA_022579005.1 Poronia punctata
CTGCTTTAAAGCTATAAAAAATATTTAAAATAAAGTTAGCTTTAAATTAAAGCTTTAAGCACTTAGTTAAATATTATTTTATAAAATATTAAAAGTAACTATTATAATATTAATGCAAAAATAGCTGCTTATATTAGTTGCTTATTATAACGTATTTTTAATAAGCTAGGATTTAGTTTACTAAATTAAAGCTATAAAGCAATTAATTAATTTTAAAAGCGTAATTATATTAAGCTATAAGCTAGGCAGCCTGCTAAAGTTTATAGCGTTAATTAAAACTTAACTTTTGCTTTTTTAGCTAAATTAGTGTTTAATATTTTTAAGCGCTATATAAATAGTCTTTTTATTTTTAACTATAATGTTTTAAATAATATAGCTAACTTAATAAATTAATATATTAGCATAACTTAGTGCTTTAAAGATTATATTTTTAAGTATAACGTTAACTTTTTTTAAAAGCAGCTTATTAACTTTAATATTTTATAATTATTAAGCTTTTATATAAATATTAAGTGCTTATTTTATATTAGCTTCTTTGCTTTTAAGTATATTTTTTATAGTAGCAAAAAGTAAATTAAACATTTTAACTTTTAAAGCAACTAGTTAAATATTTAATTATAGCAAAATATTTTTGTTTTTTTAAGCAAAAACTTTTATAAGCTTTTAATAAAAGTAAACTTATATAAAAAGTAGCTTATATTAGTTAATAGCAAACATTTTAGCAGCTATTTTATTATTGCTTTTTTTAACCTTTTTTATAACTTTTATACTATTAAAATTAATAGTAATAATATAAATAAAATCTTAGGTTTAGTTTATATAAACATAGCCTTTGCTTTTATATATAAACAAGTTATTATTTTAGCATAAAGCTTTAATTGTGCTTATATTGCTAGTATAAGCAAAAAGTTTAGTATTAGTAACGTTTTTTATAGCTAAGGCGTTTTGTTAATTTTAAGCATTAGCTACTTATACTAATTAAATATACTTTATTTATAACTATTATACTGCTTTAAAAGCTATATTTTATAAAATTAAATTATGCTTTTTAAGTTTATAGTACGCTAAAAAATAAAAGTTATAGTTATTAGCTAGGTTGTTTTCTTAAATATAGTATAATATTTTAATTTTAATACTTTTATGCTTTTAGCTAAATATAATAACATTATTAAGCAAAGCAATATATTAAATATGCTTAAACAAGCGCTTTTTTTTAAAGTACTACTAATTATTAAAGTGCATAATTCTGTTTTTATTAAAGTTATATACTTTTAAACAGTTTTATTATAAGTAAAAGTTTTTTAAACATATTTAATACTTATAACTAAGTGCTTTTTAATTTAAATAGCTTTAGTAACCTTTTTATTTTTGTTTATTATAGCTGCCTTACTAGTTTATTAAATATATTATAGCTTATATGCTTTGCTAATTATAATTAATAAAAAGCTAAAAAGCTAGTTAATTTATTATTTTTTATTGTTTTTTTATAGTAACTTTTAGTTAACTTATTACAATCTTAATTTTTTAAAAATATAAAGTAAAGTTGTTTATAATAATAATAAGCTTTTATTTTATAATAGTTACTAGCTAGCTATTAACTATAGCTATACTTTTTACTTATTAAGCATTTTATTAATTTTTAAGCTAAATTATAATAGCTTTAGTAAAGTATAAGTAAAAAAGCTTATTAAGTTTTTTAAAAAGCTTAAACTTTTTTTTAAATAAGCTAAGATTTTTTTTACTTTGCTTTTAATATTTTTAAAAGCAAAATTTATTTATTACTTAAAAGTTAAGCTTATTATAAAAGTTTTTATAAGTAAGTTATTTAAAGTTACTAAATCTTAGCTAATAAAAAAAAAAAATAGCTTAGATTATAAAGTTAAGTATTTTTTGCAAAAAGCTTTAAACTGCAGCGTTATTAAAATAAGGCTTATTGCAAGCTTTAATATCTTAGTAAAAAAAACAATGTTACTAAAAGTATTTATATAAGCTTTTAATATTATTTAACTAAAATATTTTTTTATAGTTATAAAGTATAGCAATAATAAAGAACTTTTACTTAAAATTATTTAAATAAAAATAATGCTTAATAGCGCTATAAGCAATATTTTAGTTTATATAATCTTTTAAAAAAAAGATTAATTGCTTGTAAACTTTATAAGTTAAAGCGTATTAAGGCAACAATTAAATACAAGCTTTTAAAGTTATATAATAATTATTAAAGTAGTAAAAAACCTTTTTAAGCTAGTCTATTGCTTTAGTGCTATTAAAAAAAAAGTTAAAACGCTTTAAAAAGTTAAAATAGGTTATATATTGCTAAAAAATATAAAGGTTATATAAAAAAATAATAAAATAGTTAGTAAAAACTAAAGTTAAGTTTTTATAGCTTATAATTAAAGCGCTAAAAGTAAAAGTTAAAATAAGTCTTTAAGTAAAAAGTAATAATAAAGCAAAAGTTTTAGCTAACTTAAAAGCTTTAAGCTTTAAGTTAATAATAAAAAATAAAATAAAGCTAGCTAAATATAAGCAAATAGTTAAAAATATTGCTTTTTAAGTAAAGATAAAGTTTAGTAAACTGCTTTAATATTATTTTAAAGCAAAAAGTCTAAGTAGTATAAAGTAGCAGCTTAAATTATAGTTTTTATTTATAAAACTATAAAGTCTTATAAAAAGCAACGTGTTAAATAAAAAAAACTATATAAAATAACGTAAGCTAAAATAATAAAGTGCAAATATATTAAAAAGCTAGTGTTAACTAAAAAAGGAAAAAAATATAATAAAAAGTTATTAGCTAATATTTATATTTAGTTAAGATTTTAAAGGTTTTTGCTTAGGCAAGCTATTAATTTTTAGGGTTTTTATTAAAAGTTTAATTTTTAAGTTGCTTTAGTTTTTAATTGCTAGCTTATATATATACAGCTTTAAGTATAGCAAACTTTTTTATACTTTATAAAATATGCTACCCTTTTTTATTTATTATAGTATTTAAATTTTTTTAGTTTTTTTAGTCTTTTAGCTGCTTATTTTCTAGTTTTGCTAGTTTTTTAGCTACTTATTTTCTAGTTTTTTTCTAGTCTTTTTATATTTTTAGTTTTTTTAAATTATTATTAAAAGTATTTTTTAAGTTATAATTTTGTAGTTTTATTAAACTAAAAGTAGTAGGCTAGCTAAGTTATATTTTATAGTTTTAGCTTTATAGCTTAATTTGTATAGCTTTTACTGCTTAGTTCTAAACTACAATAACTTAGTTATTTTTAAGGCTTTTTTATAATACGTTATTTTTACACTAAAGCTTTTAGCTAATTTTTATAGTTTTTAAGGTTTAAAGTAAGCTAATGTTTTATTTTTGTTTTTTTAGTTAAATGTTAGCAGTATTAAAAACTTACTACACTCTTAGCTTACGCGTATCTGCATATATAAGCGCGTTATTAATTCCTAGCTTTTTTTTCTTTTTATATAGTTTATTTTATAAAAAAAAACTTTTATAAGTCTTATGTTTAAGCAAAATTACTATTACAATAAAAATTAAAAATTTCTAAAAATTACTTTAACTTTATACTAAAAAAGGTTTAGCTAAAGTAAACGTATTAACTAGGTTTTAAAGGCTTTATATTAATTACGGCTTTATAAAGGTATTTTAAAAAGCATAACTTAGTATATTGTATATATAATAAATTACTAAGTATTTAGGTTTAAAAAGCAACGCAAAAATAATAGCTATATATATAAAAATAGAAATCAAGCTAGCCCCCTTTAGTTTTATAGCTACCTTGTAACGTAAGGCGTAACTAGCATGCATGCTAATTACGTTGCAATATAACTTATTATATTTTTTTTCTTTTTTTATTAGCTAGAAAATAAACTTTATTTAAACTATATTAATAAGTATACTATTACTATTAACTTATTATATATTTTTTAGCTTATTTAAACTTTTTACGTTATTTTATTACTTTTTATAAATATAAAATATTTTTAAAAATATTTTAAGCAATATAGCTTAGTTTAATATAATGCGCGTAATTAAATTAAAAACATTTTTAGTATATAACTTAATTAAGTTAATAAAAGTATAGCTATGCTAAATTAAATAAGCGCTAACTTAAAATATTGCTTTAATAAATTAATTTAATAAATTATAATATAACTTAAAAGCAATGCTAATATATTATAAGCGCTTTTTTAAAGCTAGCTAATAATTGCTATAAAAGCTTTTTATATAAAGCTTTTATACGCTTTTTAAAAAAAGCTTTTATTTATGCTAGCTAAGTTTAATAGTAACTATAATAAGTAAACTTTATAAAAATAGTTTATAAAGTTTAAAATTGCTTAAAATATTAAGTTTATTAGCAATAAGCGTATATAATAGTATATAATTTATAAGCATTTTAAGCTTTTTATATAAAAAATAGTTAATAAGTTTTATATAAAAAAAGCTTAAATAAAAAAATATTTTTTTAATACTTTTTTTATATACTTTGCTACTATTTACTATAACTTTAAGCGCTACTTATAAGCTATAGCTAAGTATTATATACTAAAGCAAAGCTTTTAAAAAAGCTTTAATGCTTTTTTTTTAAGTTTAAAAAATTAATAGCTAAATTTAAAAGTATATAGTAGCTTAATGCTATAAAGCTTAGCTACTTATAAAGTATATTTAATAATAAGCTTTTAAGCGCTTTAGTAAATATTAAGCTATTACTTAATAATTATATTATATATATTAATTATATAATAAAAGTAGCTAAATAGCTTAAAAGTTTTTTAAGCTATAAGTTATAATTATAAAATATTATTATAGCTTTTTTTTTAATAAATGCTAATAGCAATACTTTTATAATAAGCATTTTTAAAATAAAAAAAAGTATGTATATAAAGCTTTTAAAAAAATTTAAACACTTAGTTAAATAATAAATAAAAAAAAAGCTATATATTTAATATAAAAAAAGCAGTTACTTTAGTAAAAATTATTTAAATGCTTTAAATAAGCTACTAAAAAGTACTAATATAAATAATACTAGCTTTATATTAGCTACTTTTAAGCTACTTATAAGTTAAAAACTTAAATTAAAAAATAAATAACTTTTATATATAGCTATATATAAAGGTTTAAGCTAAAATTAAATAAGTTATTAAATATTAAAAGCTAAATAAATAATATTTTATTTATTATAACTATATTAATAAAAAATTTAAAGTTTTATAAAAGTTTTATTAATAATAGTTATAAGTATTATATAAAAGTAAGCAATTAACTTATATAGTACTTAAAGCTTAAGCGTATACTTATAAAATAATAAGTACTTAAACTAGTAACAAAAGCGTTTTTTGCTTATATATATTTTTTAAAAAATATACTAGTAATAAATAAAATAATTTACTTATAAGTAAATATTAATAAATATTTAAAATATATTTATATATACGTAATACTAAAGCTTTAATATAACTTAGTACTAAGCAAGCTTTAAATAAATAAAAAAAAGTAGTTTATATAGCTTATAAAAAGCGTATAGTTATTAAATATACTAAAAGCTTAGTTATAAAAAAAATATAACTTTTAGCTATAAACTGCTTTTTTTAAACTAATTATAGTTTATATTATTATATTTACGTTTATTATACTAGTAATATACTTAGTATAAATAATATATAAAATAAATATAAGTACTATACTAATAAAAGTATTTATAGTATTTATAGCTAATATTAATAAAGCTTTTATATTAAAGCAAATAAGTTTTTTAAAAAAAACTTTTTTTTTAAAGCTTGTTAAATTTATAGCTTTTTTAAATAAAGCTTTATTATATATATTACTTTTTTATTATTTAAGCGTAAATTATATAATTTTTTTAGTTTAAAATAAAAATAAAAATAAAATATAAGTTTTATAAGGTTTTTTTTATAATATAACTAAAAAAAAGCTACTAATATTATAAAAAATACTTACTAAGCTGCTAAATAAAAGCTTTATTTATATAAGCAGCTTACTAGCTAGCGCTTTAATACTTTTTATATATAAACTTAAAAGTAGCTTTTGCTTTTATATTAACTATTATATATTAAATAAAGTAACTTATTATAATAATTACTTTTTTTTATTAATTTATAAAATATTTAAAATGCTTTTAAAAGTAAAATAGTTTACTAAAGTTAATATATATATTATATTTTATAAAATATATATAGCTTTAAGCAAAAAGTAAAAAATAATATTTTATATTTATTTTAAGTTATTTAAGTAGCTTATTACTTTTTTTAACTTAAGTAGTATGCTTATAATATTTTAGCGCTATATTAATAACGTTTTTTATAAGTTTTTAAATATTTTTTATACTACTTACTTTAATAATATTTTAATTTTTATAAATAGTTTATATAAAAATTATATAAATAAAGTTAAGCTAATATTAAATTGCTTATAAAATAAAAGCTTAAACTTAAATATTAATAAAAACAAGTTTATTATTAAAAAAACTAAATATTTTAGCTATATTATTAAAGTTAACGTTAAAGTTAATATAAACTTTTAAAAAAAATATATAATATAAAAATAAAAGCTTTTTACTACGCTTAAAAGTATTTAAAGGTTTTTTAAATTTTTAAACTTTTATAAAGATTTTATTAAAAACTATTTACTTTTTACTATACTTTTTACTTTTTTATATAAAAAAGTACTTTATATGTTTAAAAACTAAAGTAAAACAATATATTTAAAATATTTAAATATTACTTTTTAGCTAAGCTTTAGTTAGCTTATTAAAACTTTAATAAACTAATATATGTTAAAATAAACTACTTAAAGTAAATATTTAAAAAGTGCTTAAACTAATTAAGTAATAATAGCTATTAATAGCTAGTAGCTTATTATTTTTAATAGCTTATACTAGCTAAAGTAAACTATATAATTTATAATAAAAAGCTTTTTATAGTTATAAGCTACTTATATAAATAGTAAGCAAAGCTTTATAGCGTTATTAAAATGTTTATAATAATTATAAACTATAAAAACCTTATATACTTTATATTAGCTTAAAAGCTAAAAAAACGCTAAGTAAAATAAGCAATAAAACTAATAAAATTTAACTTTATTTTTAAATTTTATATAAAGTGCTTAAATAATAAGCTTAATATACTTTTATAAAAAAAATAAAACGCTTTTTAAAAACTAAATAATAAAAAGCTTATAAAGCAAGTTTAAAAGCTGCTTTTTAATAAGTAGCTTTTTTATAAATAAGCAAAAAAAGCTGCTAATATAATAAGTATATACTAGCTTATAATAAAAAGTAAAAAGCTTTTTAAAAGTAAAAAGGTTTTTAACTATAAAAATTTTATAAAACTTTAAAGTATAGCGCTTAAAAAAATATAACTTATATAAAAATAGTTATATTAATATAAAATAAACTAATTGCTTTTTTTTTTTACTTAAGCTTAAAAGTTTTTATTAGTAAGTATAAGCTTAATATATAAAGTATACTTACTTTTTATAATTAGTTATAAGTGTTTAATTAAAAACTTTTATATATAATATTAATTTAAAATATTTATAACTTTTATATTATAAGCTATTTAAGTTATAAATTAATAATTATAATTATTTTATATAAGTTTTATTAGCTACTTTTTTTTTATAATATTTATTGCTTTTTAAAAAATTATAATATTTATAGCTAAAAAATAGTTTAATAAAATTAATAATAAGCTTTGCTTAAGCTACTTTTAATTTTTAAATAATACTAAACCAAGCTTTTAATTAATTTTATAATAAACTTTTTAGTAAAAAAGCTAAGCAACTTAACTTTTTTTATAATAATAATAAACTAGCTAAGCAAAAATATAGTACTTAAAGTAATATATATAATAAATATAAAAGCTTATACTAAGTAGTTTATAATAAACTATTAACAATACTATAGCTTTTTAATAGCTATAACTAATAATAAAAAATTAAATTAAATTAAGCATTTTTAAACTTAACTTTATATATTAATAAGTATTAAGTAACGCTTTTTTATTATATACTACTTAAAAATAAATAAAGCTACTAAAAAAGCAAACTAAAAAGTATTAGTATACTTATAAGCTTTTATTATATATATATAGTTTAATTAAGCAATATTGCTTTTAAATATAATATTTATAATTAATAACTATAATACTTTAATAATAAAGCTAAGCTTTTTTTTTATAATATATAGCTATTATATTAATATTATTTTTTTAGTTTGCTTTAGCGCGTTATTTATAAACAATTTATAAATAAAAGCTAAGTACTTTATATAATGCTTAAAAAAAAGCATTAAGTTTGCTTAGTTTATAATAATAACAGCTTAGTAATATATAAAAAATTTAGCTAATTAATATTATAAGCTAGCAAAAAGGTTTTAAGTAAAGTAATTAATATAGCTTTTATTAAAAAACATTATTACTTTATAGTTTTTATAAAAGCTAGCTTAGCTATATATAAAATATAAGATTATATATATAATTAGCTTATAAGTAATAAAGTTAAATACTTTATATAGTATATATAATAAGTTTTATATAAAACTTATATATAGTATAAAAAATAATTTTTTTTTTATAAATATAAAATAATAAATAACTATAACTTTTAGTTTAAAAAAATAAAAAAGCAAAAGTAAAATAAAAAATAAAAGCTATTTTTAAAGCTTTTTAAGTTAAAAGCAGCTTATAAGCTAAGCACTACTTGCTTATAAAGTAAAAAAAATATACTATTTTAATAAAAAAGCTTTTAAAAAGCTTTTTAAACATAGTTATATTAAATAACTTTAAAAAATAATATAAAAATATTTTAAAAAATAATAGCTTAATTGCTATATTTTTTAAAATATGCTTATAAAAAAATAAAAAAAAAAGTTATATAGCTTATAAAATAATAATATATAATTAAATTAATTATAAGTATTACTTATTTAATTTACTTTTTATTTTTATTTTTATTTAATTATAATTATAATTATAATTATATATATTTTATATACTACTTTTATAACTTTTTTTTAAAAATTCTTTTAAAGCTTTTTATAAGCTACTTAGTTATATTAAATAAGCAAAGTATACATAGCTTAAGCAACTTGCTTATAATAAGCTTAAAAGTATTTTTTAAAATTTTAATAGCGTTTTAAATATGCTTAAAAATGTTAATAAGCTTGTTTTATATATATTAGTAGCATGCTAGTACTAAAAAAAATATTACTTATATAATATTTAATAATATAATAATTAGCTATAAAAGTAGTATATAAGCTAAATAAAGTAATAAAGCTAGTTTATAAAATAATTAGCTACTTATTTAAAGCGTTTAAGCGTTTTAACTTACTATTTTTTAAAGCTTTTTATAATAATATAAAAGCTTATTATTAGCAACAACTTAAGCTATATAAGTAGCTTATAAAACATTAACAAAAATAGTAATAAAGCGCTTATATAATATTTATATAAATTATTAGTATTAATATAAAAACTAATAATATAAAGTATAAATTAAAGCTAATTAAAGTTATTATTAATAAAAAGCTTTTAATATATTAATTAAGTAATGTATATAAAATATAAAAAAAATAGCTAATTATACTATTATAAACTTTAAATTTTTTAATATAATTATTATAATAAAGCATACTACTTTTTTTAATAATTAGCTTATAAGCGTTATAAAAAATATAAAGTACTTATAAATAAAATTAATATAAAAACAATAAAAATTAAACTTAGTAAATATAAAAGTATAATGTTTATAAAAGCGCTTATAAACGTTTGCTAGCTACTTAATAAGCAACTTATATATAATTACTAACTTTTTTTTTAAAAAAGTTATATTACTTATAATAGCATTTTTTAAGTTATTAAAAAACATAAAAAGCTTTTAAGCGTTATTAAAATTAGCTATTATAAAAAAAGTATATAAAAAGCTTATAAATAAATTAAAATAAGTAAAGTAAAATAATTACTATTTAAAAATTAGCATACTACTTATAAGCAACTTTTAACTATAGCTAAACTATATAACTACTTTATATAAATTAGTTTATATATATATATAATATAATATATAGCTAAATATATTACTTTATTTATAATATATATATAAAATTAATAAAAAAAAATATACTTACTTAGCTTAGTTTATAAGCTTATAAGGCCTTACTTATAACCTTACTTTTTATACTATACTTTTTATATATATTTTATAGCGCTAGTAAGTTAAAATTAATTTAAAAATAATATATTAATATAATAATATTATATTATATTTTAAATTATTATTTTTTTAAGTTTACTTACTTTTTTTAATAGCTTTATTATTTATTATAATAGCTGCTGCAAAATTTGTAAAAAGTAAATAGCTTATAAAAAATTTATATAAAAATATTAACTTTATTTAGTAAATTAAAAGCTAACTAAGCTAAAAAGCTTAAACTAAACTATTATAGCTTATAAATAATAATGTTTTTATAAGCAATTTTTAGCTATTAGTTATTTTAAGCTTACTTAAATTATTAACTTAGCTTAAAGTGCTTAATATATTAGTAAAGCATATAATAGCTAACTTAGCTAAAGCTTTAGCTTAAGCAAATAAAAACTTAAAGCGTTATAAATAATTAGTTTATACTTGCTACTTTAAGCGCTTTAAGCAATTTAAAGTTAAAAAAGCATAGTTAATAATGCTAACTTATACTTTAAGTATATTATAAGCTTAAAACTAATTTAGCTTTAATTAGTTATTTAATAAGATTTATAAATACTTTTTTATTATTATTATAATTATAAAAAAGTTTTTTAATATTAATTTTAAGTATATTTAAAGCATTTATTAAAATTAACTTAATATAGCTAACTTAATTAAGCTTTAAGTTAAAGTATATAATATACTTTTAACGTTTTAATTATATACTAACTAATAAATAAGCATAGTTATAATAATTGCTTTAATAGTAAAACTTAAAGCTTATAATATAAATATTAGCATTTAAATATATTGCTTTATAACTTATATAATAATATATATTTGCTTTTTTATAAAGCACTTTAAAGTTATTTAAATAATAAATAACTTTAGCTAATATATTTTTAAGCTATTAATAATATATAAACTTTAAGCTATTATTATATTTATAATAATATAAATAAAGTTTATTAATATAAGCTTTTATAATATAAATTTTTAAGCTAAGTAAAATGCTAGTTAAAAGCAATAGTTTTTTTTACTATATATATTAAAATAGTTATTTTAATTAAGTACTACTTTTAATAGCTTATTATTAAGCTATAATACTTATATTTAATAAAATAAAAGTAAATATAACTTAGTAAAAATATGCTATTGCTACTTTTATATTTATAGCTACTATAAGTTTAAGTTATATAAGGCCTTTACTTGCTTTAAAAAAAATTAAAATAATATAGCTAAAAACTAACTATTTTTTAACTAACTTTTAAGCGTTAATAACTTAAAACTAAAGCTGCTTTTAATTTAAAAACGCTTTTTAAAAAAAAACTAAAACGTTATAAGCTAAATTAGCAAGCTACGCTTTATGCTAACCTAATTAATATATAATATAACTTTTTTTTTTATATTTAACTTAAAAAGCTTTTTATTAATTAACTTTTTTTTGCTTTTAAATATATACGCTTAAAAGCTTAGCTTTTTTTAATACTTTAGCAACTTAAAACTAATAGTAAGCAAAATTTTGCATTTTAAAGCTTTGCTTAGCTTAATATTGTTTTTAAAACTAGTTTAATTAAAAAACTTTTATTTTATAAACAATAACTATATAGTTATTAAGTAGTAAATTGCTATAAACCTAGCTTTTAAAAAAATTATAAAAGTTTTATTTTATATAAAGCTTTTAATTTTATTACTTAGCTTAGTTTTTAAGTTTAATAAAAGCTATTAGCATATATACTACTTTTTTTACTTTAATAAATAATTAGTTAATAATTATATTTTAGCTAAATATAGTATATTAAAATATATTATAATTATAAACATTTTTAATTTAGTTTAATAAGCTAGCTATAAAATATATTTTATTAAAAAAAATTTAAAAAACGCTTTTTAGCTTATATTAGTTACGTTATTATAGCATTAGCTGCTTGCTTTTTAATAAAAAAAACGTTTTTATACTAAAAACTACTTGCTTTTTAAGCTTTATTTAGCTTTTTTTTTATTTAACTTTTTTATAAAAAGCTTTTATTAAATACTATAAATTTTGCTACTTTAGCTTAGTATTATATATTACTTTAACAACTTTATTTTTATTATTTTAAGGTTAATAGCGCGTTATGTGCTTAAAGTATATAATACATACTTTTTTTTTGCTTAGGCCTTTAGCTTTTTTTTTAATAATAAAAAAAATATTAAAAGTACTTATATTAAAATACTTAGTATTATAATCAATTTTATATTAATAACTACGTTTTTATTAAATATAAAGCTTTAAAAAGTAAACTACTTAATATTTTTTGCTTTATTATAACTTTTAATTATAAAAAATAAGCTTAAGTTTTTAATAAGCTACTTTTTTTTTTGCTTATTAGTTATACTTATTAAAAAAGCTTTTTTAGTTAACTTATAGCAATTATTATAATTTTTTTAAAGCTATTAACTATATGCTTTGCTTTTAATAGCATAAGCAAACCTTAAATAGTAAAAAAACTTAATTAAAACGTTTAATAAGTTTTTTACGCTTTTAATAAATAATTGCTTAATGTTTTATTTATTTACTAATACTTTAAGCTATAGCTTAAGCAGCTTTTAGTACTAAGCTAGCTTAGCGTAGTTAAACTAGCATTATTAAAATAGCCTTAAAATAGCTATATATATAAATATAGCTAAGATTAATATAATTATAATTATTTTTACTTTATAATATATAATCTAATAATTAAGTATTATAATTATTTATATTAATAATATAATAGCCTAAGCTAATATTATTAACGCTTTAATATAAAACTTGCTTTTTTTAGCTTTATTTTATAAAGTGCTAGTAATAGTAGCAATATTAAATATTTTATTATATGTTTGCTGCGTTTTTTTAGCTAATAATAGCTTAGTAAACACTTTTTTATAGTTTAATACCTAAATATTAACTAATTTTTATTTTACTTAGTAGCTTTTTTTTAAAAAGTACTTTTTTAAGCGCTTTTTTAAGCGTATAGCAAGCTTAATAATAAACTTAAACTATATTTATTTGCTTTAAGCTAATATAATAAAGTTTACTTAATAAAAGTATAAATTAATAATAAGCTAATTTAAATAATAGTGTAGCCTTTATAGCTTTTAGCTTTAGCTTGCTTAAAAAAAAGTCTTTACTTGCTATATTTTTAACTATACTTATAAATAATTAATAACTTATATTTAAAAGTTAATACTTTTATTTTACTTATTTAAACTATAAATAATTTATATTAACTTAATGCTTAATTTAATAATTTTTAATAGGTTATATATTTACTATTTAGCGCAAAAAATAATGTACTTTTTTTTTACTTTATATATAGTAAAAAAAAGTAGCTAATTTTAGCTTAGCTATTAATATAACTATTATTTATATAAGCTTATATAAATAAAAACTTAAAAAATACTTATATTATTAATATAGCATTTTTACTAGCTTAATATAGCTTTTTATACTTTAATAAAGTTATTTATTTTAATTATAATACTTTAAATGCTTACTATTTTATAAAACTTAGCTTAATATAAAAGTATATTAACTTTTTACTTTAAGCTAACTATTTTTATATTTTTTTTTATACTTTAAAAATAAATTATAATTAAAATAATATAAGTATTATAATTTATATAACTAAGCTAGTAGCTTGCTTAGTTAAGCATATAAAAACTTTATTTAATTAAACTTTATTTTTAATTTATATTATTAGCTTTTTGCTTTTTTTTTTAGCTTAAAGCTAGCACGTTTTTATATTAAAAAACTTTAGCTATTTTAACTAAATACTTAGCTAACTTTAATATTTTACTAAAAACTTATACTAAATATAGCTTTTATAAAAAAGCAGTATAATATATTTATAATATAAGCTTAATAAGCATTAAAATAAAACTGCTTAGTAAATAGTTATTAAATATGTTTAAATATTACTATAAAATATTACTTTTAAATTTTTTTAAGCTTTAAAGCAAGTTTATTATAAGCTTTAGCACTTAATAATTAATATAATTTATTTATAATACTATATACTTTGCTTTATTTAAATAATTAAATTTTTTATAAGTCATAAATAAAGCGTTACTAGCTTATAATAATTATATATATTAAAATATATTTTATATTTTAAGTAAATAGTAAGTTTAGTAATTTAAAATTTTTATAAAGCATAAGCAATATAATAATAACTTATTACTAACTTATAAAAACTATTTTTTAGCTTTTTTTTTTTATTTTTAACTTTTACTAACTTTTTACTTTAAGTAGCAGCTTTAGCTTTATATGCTTTTTTTTCTTGCTTATAAGCGTTTTTAACCCTTTTTTAAAAAGCTTTTAAAAAATATTAGTTTTTATAATATATTAGCAACTTATAGCTAAATTACTAAAAAAGCACTTATAGCTTATTTTATAAAAAGTAAATTTTTACTTTAAACTATTTAAAAATTAAATAGCTTTATATGCTATAAACTATATATTAAACTTTTTTTAAACATTATAGCGTTTAATAAAAAGCTGCTAAAGCGTTAGCATAGTAATAATATATTATATTTTTTTAATTTTACTTATAATATAATAGCTATTACTTTTATATTTTTTATAAAACTTAATATATTAAGTATATTTATTAGTTTTTAAAGCGTAGTTTATAATATAAAAGTTATTATAATTTTATAAGCTATTAATAATATGCTATAATATTAATACTACTTTATAAAAATTTAGTTTTTATTTACTTAAATAATAAAATTAAAGCAATTTTTATAAAGCATATTTTGCTTTTTAAAAAATAATAGGTTTTAGTTTATAACTTATTAAAAGCTTATTACTAAGTTATAAAAATAGCGTTTTTATTTATTATTATATTTAAAGTATTTAAAATTTATAAGTACTAAAGCTATTTTTTTTGCTTTAAGTATATTAGTTAAAACGTTGCTTTTATAAAGCATTAATAATGCTTTGCTAACTTACGCTTTAATAACTTTTAAAAAACTTATTTTAATATAATTTAATAATAAAAAGTAAAAAAAATAAAATTAAGCTAGCTTTAGCTTTAGCTACTTAGAGCGCTAAAGTATTACTAAAAGCTTATTATTATATTATAAAAAAAATAAAAAAACTTACTTTAAAAAAAAGTAATATAAAAAAAAAAAAAAAAAAGTTAAGTAACTTAAAAAAAAAGCTTTTTTATACTTATTTTTTATTAACTTTTACTATTTTTTTAAATAGTACGCTATTATTAGCGCTTATTAATATTATATTGCTTTTTGCTACTAAGCTTTAGCTACTTTTATTTTAAAAGCAATAATTACTTATTATAAAACTTATATGTTTTTTACTTTAATTTAAAACTTGCTTATACTTTATATTTTTTATTACTTTTAAAAGTTAATAACTTTATATTAATATATTTTACTAAAAATTTAATTTAAATATAATTAAAGTATAAGTATAAGTAGCTACTAGCTAGCTAGCAATTTATTTATATATTATAATTTTTATTTAGTTATAGCTATATTAATTAAGCTTAATAAAAGCTTTGCTATTAATATAGCTATATAATGCTAACTTATAAAATATTAGCTAAGCTTATTAATAAAACTTTATTTTATTAAGCTTATTATATACTTTTTTTACTAGCTAGCTATAAAGCTTATTTTTTTTTAATATATATACTAATTAACTTTATAAAATATATACTTATAAATATATTATAAATAGCTTAGTTTATAAGCTTATAAGGCCTTACTTATAACTTTACTTTTTATATTATATTTTTTATATATATTTTATAGCACTAGTAAGTTAAAATTAACTTATTTACTATTTTTATTTTAACTAGCTAGCGCTATATATTATTAAAAAAAGAAAAAAAAAAGTTTTTAAAAATAAAAAAAGCTTAAATAAGCTAAAATAGCTATATATTTTTATTTTTTAGTTTTTTGTTTTAAGTTTTCTTTTGTTTTTTTAGCTAAGCAGCTGCTAGCTAGCTAGCAATTTGCTTACGTACTACAATTTTTACTTAGCTATAGCTATATTAATTAAGCTTAATAAAAGCTTTGCTATTAATATAGCTACGCAACGCTAACTTATAAAATGCTAGCTAGGCCTACTAATAAGACTTTATTTTATTAGGCCTACTACGTACCTTTTTTGCTAGCTAGCTACAAAGCTTACGCTTTTTTAATATATATACTAATTAACCTTACAAAATATGTGCTTGCAAGTGTGCTATAGATATAAATTATAGTTTTTATAAAAAAAAAAAAAAAAGCAAGCATAAAAGGGTTTAATAATAAAAGCCTTTTTATAATTAAAAATAGTAGGCCTATAAGCTAGCTTTTTTTTAATTTATATAATTTTGCTAAGCATATTACTTTTTTATTTAAAAATACTGCTAGGCTTAACTACTTTTTATGCTAAAAAACAAGCGTTTTAAAAAAAAAAAAAACTTTATATTATAAGCTAAAAGCTTAAGGTTATTATATTAGCACGTTAGCTATTACCTTAGCTTATAAGCATTGCTTAGCAATGCTTAGCTTAAAATAAAGTAATTAAATAGCTATATAAGCATATAAGCAGTGCGCGTATAACTTGTTATATTTTTTTTTCTTTTTTATTAGCTAAAAAATAAACTTTATTTAAACTATATTAATAAGTACACTATTACTATTAACCTATTATAGTGCATATGCTTTATACTAAGTATATAAACCTTTTTTCTTATTAGTTATTATATATAACCTTGTTATTACTAAACTTAAAATAATTATAGCGTAATTTATAAAGCGCGCAGTTAATTTTTTAATTAACGCGCTATATATATTATATTTTTTAAAATAAGCTTTGCTTATTTTTTTAATATTAAATTAATTATAGCTTAATTTGCTAATATATACTAAACGCTTTTCTACTTTAGTAGTAACTACTTAATTATTTTTAAAGTAAACCTATTATTTATTATAATTTATATATTAACTAAGTTAACTTGCTATAAAAAGCTTAACTATTTATTATATACTAATAACTTTATAAAATTATTTGCTATTATTAAATTTATAAATATATAAACTATTTAAAGCATTTTATTAATTATTTTTTATAACTAGTAATTATATATATTAATATACTATAATTCTTTTTTTAGTATAGCAATATTTTTATAAACTAAATTAATTAATTATTAATTATTATATTAAATAATAATATACTTAGTTTTTAAACTAATACTAAGCTTATAAAAAAGCTAACTAATAAATATAGCTTGTTTTATAGCTTAAGCTAGCATAAAAAGCTTTACTTTAGTAGTAAAAATAATAATTATATTTTATTTATTAGCTTGCTAGCTAATAAGCTTTTTTAAAAACGTTATAGTATAAGCTTATAAGCTTTTTTAATTAATAGTATTATTTGTAAAAAATGGATTGCTAGCTATATTAAGCTTATTTTTATTATTATATTATAAAATAAAGTATTAATTTATATAAAAATAGTTTACTACTTAGTTAATAATACCTTAGTAAGCTAAAAAAGTTATTATTAAATTATGAAAGTTATAAAGCAATAAAGGCTATATTTAGCTTAATAACAACTATTATATATATATAATAAATTTAGTTTTTTATTAATAATAATAGCTTTTTTAAAAAGTAGCTATTTTATTATAAAAAACTATCTTAATAAATTTTACTAGTATAAAAAGTATTTTCCTAAAAAAGTTACTTAATCTATATATGTTTTAATATAAGCAAAGTAAAATAGCTAAATTAAACTTTATTACTAATTATAAATAACTTTTACTTTTAAAAACTATTTTAAATTATAGGTTTTTATTAGTTAATATTATTTTTTAACTATTTAATACTTTAAAAAGCTTTAGCTTTATAAAACTTTTAATAAGCAATTATAAAGTTGTTAATATAAATAAAAATAAAGATTTTATTTTTTATATAATAATAAAGCTTATAAAGCACTAGCTTAAATTTAAGCTTTCTTTTGCTATAAAAGGAATAATCTTTTTAAACTATAAAGTACTTTAAAAAGCTTTAAAATAACGCTAAACCTTTTATACTTATAAAGCATTTTTTACATATTTTTTTATAAAGCCTTATATTAATAAAAGCGTTAATTATATTATATTGCTTTATTTTAAAGTTAAACTTAGTTATAATAGCTATAAAGGTTTTAAAAGATTTGCTTATAAGTATAAAAGCGTATATAGTTTTATTTTTATATATAAGCTATTAACCTTTATATATAACTAACTAAGCTTTACTTTTTAAATAAAAGCTTTTTTATTAAACTTATAAACGTATACTTATATATAGTTTAAAATTTATTAATTTTTAGCTATAAAAATAATAACTTTTTTAAAAAAAGCTTATTTAATTATAATTTTTTAAATAAACTTTTTTAGCTTTTATAAACTTATTTTTTTTAAATAGCTTAAAAGCTTTTTATAAAAATATAAAAAGGTAAAAGCTTGCTTTAGTATATTAAAATATTATTTTATATTTGTTTTTAAAGTATAACTATAATAGCTATTTTATATAATTTGTATTTTTTAAAGCGCTTTTAAAGTAATATAAAGAATAATTTAATGCTTTAGCTTTATTAGCTTTACTTATTAGTATATTATACTTAAGTTTAAAAGTATATAAGCGTTTAGTATTAAATATAGCTTTTTAGTACTTTATTTATTTATTTACTTTAATATAAGCTTATTAAGTTAATTTTAATAGTTTAATATAAAGCTTAGCAAAGTATATTAAAAGATTATTAAAATACTTATTAATAAATAGTTTTGCTAAGCTTTTATAAAAATAAAGTAAAAGATTACTATAAAGCTTATTAAAATTAGCGTTTTTAATTATTATAAGCATTATAATATTTAAAAATAAATATAAAAGTAATAAATAAAGTTAAAATTTAAAGTTAATATAAAAGTAATTAGTTTTATTAAACTTGAAGTTTATTATAATTTTAATATTATATTTATTATTTATATTATTAGTAATATTTAAATTATTCTTAAAACCTTTTTATTTTTCTTTATTTTTATAAAGGTTAAAGCTATAAAGCTTAGTTTTAAAAATTAAAGATTTATTTAAAAAATTAGTAAAAGATTTACAATTAAGTATTTAAAGCTTTTTTTTATTTTTTTAAGCTTTTTATTAAATATTTAGTTTTTATTAAATTTTACGTTTTTAGTATAAATTATATAATTAGTTAAAACCCTTTAAACTTTATATATATTAGTTAACTTATAGCTAATAAAGTAATTTATTTAAGCTTTAAAGCTTAGTTTTAAAAGGTTCTTTTTTATATTAGTAGTAAAAGTATAAGCTTTATATTTATAAACTTGTAAGTAATTTAAGTATAGTTTCTTAGTTTTAATGTAGCTATTTTAAGCGTTAAAGTAAGTATAAAAACGTTTATATAAAGCTTTTTAGTTAAATATATATTTAAATATTTAATTTGCTAAATATATAGCAGCTTTATTAATTTTAACTTATAAGCTTTTAAAAAGCTTTATACTAGCTTTTATATATTAAGCGCGCTTCTTAACTATTTAGCTAAATTGCTTAGCAAAGTTATTTTAAAATTAAGTATTTAAAGCTAAAATCTTAAATATAATAAATTTTTTATTAATAAAGTAGTTTTTAACTTTATAAGACTATAATAATTGTTTATTTAATTTAATTATATTAACTTATTTACTATAAACTATTTTAACTTTTAATATAAATATTTTAAGTATTTTTAATACTATGTTTACTTTAAAGTTTAGTAAATAATAATTAAATAAATGCTTTAAATATGTTTTAGTTATAAGCAGCATTAATACTTTACTTTTAATACTTTTAATTTATAAGTGCTAGTTTATAGTAATACGTTTAAATAAATAGTTTAACTATTTTTTTAATATTTCTTTAATTTATTTTTAAGCTTTTTATATATATAGCTTAAATAATTTATTAATTTAATACTTTAGTTTAAAGGCTTTTTAAATTTTATTATCTTTGCTTAGCTAACTAAGTAATAAATAATATTAAGTTTTAAATAGCTAAGTTAAAAATATTATTAAAAAGAATTTCCTTTAAATTCTAGTTTTTAGTATATATTATTAGCAAGTTTTTTTAAGTATAAAAAAAGCTTTGTTTATACTTAAAAGTAAGTATTTTAAACCGTATTATTTATATTAGTTTTATATATATTATAGCTATAAGCTGTTTATTTTTTAAAAGTAGCTTTTAAGTAGCTTTATATTTTATTATAAAAAGGTTTAATTTAAAGTTTTAAATAAAATAAAATTAGTGATAAGATTTATATAATAAGCTATATTTTTAAGCTAAAAAGTAAAAAGCTTTAACGTGCTTTAAATTATTATATTAACGTTTTTATATGCTTAGATTAGCATAATTATATTATTAGCATATACTAGGTTTTTATTAAGTATATTTTTAATATTATAAAAGCAACTTATTTTATTAAAAATATAAAAAGTAGATTTTATGTTAAAAATAGCAAAGCTTTTTAAAAAATATAAGCTATCTTTTTGCTATTTATTAGCTTTAAAGCTAGTATAAGTAATAACTTGTTTTAAATCTTTTTTTTTTGCTTTATATAGGCTTTTTATTAATTTTAATCCTTTTATACTTGCTTTTATAATTTTATAAGCTTTAATTCTTTTTAAGTTTAAAGTTATATTTTATTTTTAGCTGAATATAGTTAGCAATTTGATTTTTTATTATAAAAATTTTATTAGCATTTTTAAAAAACTTTTATTAGCTACTAAGTAAATTATAAAAGCTTTTATATATAAAATAAACTTTCTTTATATTAAAAGTGTTTTTTTAAGTTTTCTTATTAGTATAATAGTGCTTTAATAAATAAAGCCTTTATTATAGCTATAAAGTAAAGATTTATTATAAGCTTTATAACTTTTTTTTATTTATAAAAAATAATATAAAAGCTTTATTTTTTAACTTTTTTTTCTTTTTTAGTTATACCTTTTTTGTTAAACGTTATAAATAACTTTTTTATTATTTTTAGCTTTTTTATTACTTTTTAAAAACTATTTAAGTATATAAGTTTATAACTATTGTTTAGTATTTTAAAATACTATTTAGTATTGCTATTTAATAGTTTAAATAAAAAGTGTTTACTTAGTGCTTATATTTATTTTTAAGCGCTTTGCTAATTTTTCTAAATAATTTTATAATTAGTAAATATTTAAAAACTTTATATTTTTTAAGCTTTATAACTAGCTATTCTTATTTAATAATAAACTTTATAAGATTTTTAATAAGCTTTTTAAGCATTAGTTAATAAAGTTTATATAATTAAAGCATATTACTTTATTTAATATAGCGCTTATAAGTATACTAATAGCTTTTAGTATATTAAATTAATTTTTGTTTTAGTTTAAAGTAATAAAATTAATATATAGCAAATACTAAATTTTAAACTTATATTTTTAGTTTATATTTCTTATTAATAATTATTATATATTCTTTTACTATACTTTTATTAAAGCTAGTTATAAATTTAAAATTACTTTTAGCGTTTATAATACGTTTATAAAATTTAGGTATATAATTTAATATATTAATAAGTTTATTTTTATTTATTACTAATATATTTTTAAGTATATTAAAGCTACTTTAATTCTTTTTTAGTTAAACCCTTTATTAAATTTACTTATATTAAGTTATATTAGCTTTTTTACTAAAAAGCTTTGTTTATAAAATTAATATCCTTTATAAGTTAAAAAAGTACGCTTTTAGTTTAAACTTTTTATTTTAACTATAAAAGATTTTTTAAAAAACTTAAAATAGCTTTTAATTTTATTGCTATAATAGCTAAATTGCTATATTTATTATACTTTAATAATAATAGCAAGCAAATAAAACTTTTAATTATTAAAACTTAGTAATATAGCTTATAACGTATAATTATATTATATAATATATAAACAAAAAGATTTTTTTTTACTATAAAGTTTTTTTATACTAAATAGGTAAAAGAAAACCTTATAAAAAAACCTTTTCTTTTATAGTAGTCTTTACTTTAGCTATATTCTTTTTACTATATAGGCATTATATTAATTATAGTTTTCTTATAACTTGTTAGTTTTAATAGTAATCTCTTTTAAGGAAACTAATTTCAACTTAGACAACAGTATACTAGAAGTTAACCTAGAATAAGAAGGTATAAAGTGTAGCCCTATTTTAAAAAGAGGTGGTTACGTTTTATAGCATTATATATTATAACTAGTTTTAAAATTTATAGGAAATTATATTATAATGCCTATATAGTAATAAGCAAGCTGTTACTTAAAAAAAAAAGCTGGCTATTTTAATACTTTTTAAGTTAAAATATAGTATTTTAAATATATTTATAAATTAACCTTTAAGCACTTTAATTAAATAAGTAAATTTTTAATATATTATTAATAGTAATACGTTTTTTAAATAATTAAAGTTAAAATAATGCTTTTATAGTAAATAAAAAAAGTATTAAAATTATATTATAAAAAGTGTTTTACTTGTTTTATTTTAAAAGACTTTTTTAAAACGTAATTATCGTTTTTTATTTTATAATATAAAAGTACATTGTTTTTTACTAGTTATTATAATTTAATATTTAGACAATTATTTTATTATTATTATAATTTTAAAATAAAACCTTTAAAGCTTATATTGGTTTTTTAATTATTAAGACACATTAATTTAATAATTATAGAATTTAAATTAATAAAGTTAGGTTAACTTAATATAAAGCTTATAATAAAAATTCTAAACGTAATAATTTTAATAAAAAAGTTACTTAGTTTAGTTAAATATATTAATAATATAATTATATATTATAAACTTATAAAAACATTTAAACGTTTTTATAATTTAATTATATTTTAAATACAATAAATAAAAGTATATTAACTTTATTTATACAAATAAAAAAATTAATATAACGTGTTATAAAAAACGTAAAAATGTTTTTATATATATAAATTAAATATTTATAAATTAAATAAAGTACTAGCAAATTAAACTTATTACTTACATTATAAAGTAATTAATCTAAACTTTACTAAAGACATTGTTTAATTTATTAATTTATAGAATTTATTATACTACTTTATAGTTTTTTAACTAAATAGTAAATTACGTTAACTAAATTAATATAACTAATTTTTTAGTTATAGCAAGATTTTTTAATAGTAGCAGCTAGGTATAAATTAAGTATATTGTTTTTTAAAAACTTAATATTTAATCTATATTTTTTTAAAACTGCAAAGCTTAAATAAAATAATATTATATAACCTATCTTTTAAAACCTTTTATATTGCTAGTAAATTAAAACTATATTAAGTGACTTTTTAAAATCTTTTTAAGTAGCAATTTAATTATAATTTGCTACGCTTTTTTACTTTAAGCAAGCACTTTATAAATAAGTTAAAATACCTTATAAATAGCTATATCATTTATAATATTATAATAATTTATGTATATTTTATTTAGTTTTTAAAAAATAAGTAAATATAATAAAAGCGCTAAAAGTAATTTTATTATTTTAAGTTAATTTACTAAAAATTAAGAATTAAGCTATAAGTTTAAAACTTAACATATAGTCAATATTTTAATATTACTAAATATACTTTATAATGCTTTACTTTATAACTCTTTACTTTATAACCTATTTGCTTAAAATAAATTAAACATAATAAGCGCTAAAAATTAAAAAGATTAAGCCACTTAAAAAAGTTAAAATAAAATAAATAAAAGCATAAACAGTTTTTAAAGAAGTTATTATAACTATTAACTATTTAATAAATTAAATACAAAATATATTTAATAAACTATAAAGTTTTCAAAAAATATAAAAGCTATAATAAGTAAAATAAACCAGCTTATTTAAGCTATATAAAGCAAGCTTATAATACTAAAACTTCAAGTACTAATATAAGCATATTAGCTAAAACTGCTATAAATATTATATAAGGGTTTTAATAATAAGGTAGTTATAAGGTAATGTTGCTAGCAATTTTAAAAACTAAATATATTAAATAACTTTTATTTAGTTAACTAAGTAAATAACTAGGCTAGCTAAAAAATAATAAAAAGTATAACTAACTAAACTATAGCTAAAAGTTAGCGTAAGTTTAGCTTTTATATAGTTTATATACTAGTAGCGTAGCTAGTAAGTGCTATAAATAAGTGCTTTATTATAGTGCCCCCTTTTTTAAGTTATTAGTTTTTAGCAACAAAACATTTATAAATATATTTAAAAAAAATTAGCTTTATGTTTTTAGCTAATTAACTACTTTTATTTTATGCTTTATTATTACTTAGTTGCTAGCTTATATTATAATATATTTTAAGCTTAGTTATTAGTTTTTCCTTTTTATATAATAACTTTTTATATTTTTATATTTTTGCTGCTAGTTTTTTAAAGTGCGCTTGCTATAATATCTTTTTATAGTTATTTTATACTAGCTTTTTATATTTATAGCCTTTTTCCTTTAATTTTAGTTAATCTTGCTTTAATTATAATATTACTAATTTTGCTATTAATAATCAAAATAGCAAGCAACTAGTAAAAATTAATATTTTTAGTATTAAACCTTATATTTATTATATTAATAATATATATATTAATTTTTATATTTATTATATTTGCTAGCTATTTAAGCTTAACTATATTTAAGATAAAGTAAATTATTATATTTATTATTTTATATATTTACTACTTAGTTTTTAAGTACTTATATTAATTAAATTTGCTAAATTCTACTAGTTTTAGTTAATATTACTTAGTAAATTACTTATTATACTATTTTTTAAATATATATATTTTTACCTTGTATAATAACTACATATACTATAAAGTTTACAATTTTAAAGCTTAAATTGCTATACTAAATATTGTTTATATAAATTATTATATTTAATATTTTAAAAAAGCTTTGCTCGCTTTTTAGTAAGCAATTGCTTTTTTTTAAAAAAGCTATGTTCTTTTTAACAAAGTCTTTTTACTATATTACTATATAATAAAAGTTAATTAATATTTACTATTTACTTACTACTTTAATGGCTTTTTAAGTTATTAATATTACTTACTAATTATTTACTATTTATTAGCTTAATATTAATATAACTTTAATTAAACCTTTAGCTCTTTGCTTAAAACTAGCTTAATAGCTTAGTTTTAAAAGCTATTACTATAGTACTTTTTATTAAAGCATAATATTTTTTTTTAGCTAACTTAAATATATATTTAAATTAGCTTTTTTAGCTTACTATTAATATTATTTTTTATAAGCCAGACTTTCTTAACTACTTTATAAATTTTATAATTATAAATACTTTTTTTATATTACTAAGTTTATTTAAAATAAAGCAGTTTATAATATGTTTATTACTTTAGTTATAGCTTTTATTTATTTTAGCTATTATATCTTTTTTTTAATAGCTAACTATAATCTTTTTTAATATAATATACTTTTTTTTAATCACTACTTTTTAGCTTTTACTTACTAATACTTTACTTAGTAATAATATTTTTTATATTAGCAATTAAGTTAAAATTAATATAAGCTTAATTATATATAAGCTTTAGTTTTTATAGTACTATAGCTTAGTTAATTACTTTAATAATAGCTTACTAGCTTTTATTAACTAAGTTTTATACCTTTATAATTTTAATACTTATTTATTAATATAATTATTTTACTTATTATTTTATTTAATATAAACTTTTTTAACTTTTCTTTTATATTAGTTTAGTAAATAGCTTATCTTTACTAAGTGCTTAGCAAATTTTTAAGTATTATATTTTATTAGCTAACTTTTTTATTTTACTAAGTATTTTTATTTATTTTGTTTATATTAGAATCCTTTTTAATACCCTTAACCTTATTAACTATATTAGGACCATTAGAACGCAAATATATTATAAACATAGATATTTAGTTTTTTATATATTTATTATTAATTGCGTTAAACTTATTTTATTAAGCAAGTATACGCGCAGTGTACGTACATAGTATATAATTAGTATATAATTAGTATATAAAAAGTACGCGTTTTTTATATATTAAATATATAAGGTATATATATTTTTTTAATATTGCTAATAGGTTTTAATTAATTATAAACTTTTATAGCTATATAAAACTTACTAAAAAAAGTTTTTATAACTTTTCTTTTTTAATTAATTAAGTTAATATAGTACTATAAATAATAATATGTTATAATTATATTTACTTCTAGCTAGACTAACACTAATTAGTAGTTAAATTAGCAACTATAAAAAAGTAAGGTTTAAAAATAAAAACTATTATTATATTTACTTTTTACTTAATTTAAGGTTGCTTTAGCTTTATATTGTTTTTAAAACTTATTATATTTAAGTAAATAATAAATAAAAAACTTAATTTAAATTGTTATATAATTATTTAAAAAATTAAAGTAAATAAAAAAAGTATATGCTAAATTATAGTAAGCGTTTTATAAGTTATATATTAATAAAATAAAAAATAGTAAGTATTTTTACTACTTTTAACTTATAGCTAATTTAAAAACTAATTAGTATTAATTTATAATAGCATTGTTATTATATAATTTTAGTTTATTTTTAAAAGAAAATTTAAAAAACTAACTATATTAAAAACTTTAGTATATATAGTAGTTAGTACTAGTTTACTTTAAAAACGCTTTTAATAATAACTTAAATTAAGTTAAAATTTTTAAAAAAACAAGCAAAGCTATTTATTTATTAAAAAAGTATATTATTTTTAAAAAATAAAGCGTAAAAAAACTTAACTTTAAAATACTAGCAAAAAATAAGCTAAATATATATATTTTATATAAAATAACTAAGTATATATATATATAGCTTAATAGTAAAGATTTTTTATAAGCTATTTAAAAAAAATTTAAAAAATAAATATGCTAGCATTTTAATAATATAATATATATAGTATAACGTTTATTATTATTAGTATTATAGCAAAAAAGCATTAATTATAGCTTAATTTAAAGCTATAATGCTATAAGTAATAAGTTGCTTATTATTATAAATAATAATATAATTATTAGCAAGGCTTAGTACTTTTTTTATATGTTTTTAATAAAAAAATAAAAACTTAGTTTAACTTTTATATTTACTAATAAAAACATTGCAAGCTAAAATACGCTTAAACTTAAAATATATTTTAAAATATTAATAACTAATTAAAAAGCTTAAGCTTTATAAGCTTTTTAAGCTTTTTAAAGTATTTAACTTATTTTTTAACTTTTTTTAACTTTTTAAGCATTATAAACTACTTAAACTATATATGCTATATATACTTTTAAGCGCTTATAGCTAGTAAATCTTTTACTTGCTAATAAGCTTATTATATTTTAATAATAAGCTGCTTTTAATTAAGCTATTAAGTATAAAAACATTTTAACTTTATACTTAAATTTATAAAAATTTAATTATATTTTGCTTTATAATTTACTTTTAATATATTTAATAAACAATACTTTTTTTACTTTTAAAAAAATTGCTATATTTATAAAAATATAATAAAAAAACTAAAATTATATAAGCAAGCTTTATAACTTATTATATAATAAAGTATAAATTTTTATTAATATATATATGACGGATAGAGCATGTGACCTAGATTTAAAGGTATTAGAAGTACTTTAGGTAACTAGGTACATAGTAACTTTATTTTAAATAAAGTAAGATATGCTACGTATATTTTAAACTATTATATAATATATACTTATATATAAAAGGTACTAAAAATATATAAAGCACTTTAAACTTAGTTAAATACTTTTATAAATTATAGTTAATTATATTATATTTTTAAGTATATAGTTTTATTTTTAATGCTTTATACTTATTTTAATTTACTTTGTTTACTATAACTTATTATTAAAGTTATAAGCTTAGTTTGCTTATAAAGAATTAGTACTACTTTTAAAAGCTTAAAAGCTAGTTAATTACTTATAACTTTATTTTTAAGCTTTTATTTATAAACTATTTAATATAAACTTTAACTTATTTAAAACTATTTTAAATATATTTAACTTTTTTAATACTTTTTTATTTAAATAAGCATTTTAATATAACTTAAAAAGCTTTTAAGCATTTAAAATGTTAAAAAATAAAATTAATATAAATATTACTTTTAAAAATGCTTATAACTAAGTAAAGTAATATTAAAAGCTTAAGTTTATTTATTATTAGCATAGCATTTAAAAAAAAGTAAACTTAAATATTTTTAAAACTACTTATAGTTTAATAAAGCTTTATAAAAATTTTACTAAAAAGAAAGCAAAAAAGGTTATTATTTAGCATTAACTATATAAATACTATAAAGTATAGCTACGCTACTTTAATAACTTTTAAAATAATAAAAAACTTAACTTTTTTAAAACTTTAAACTTAAACAAAGCTAAAATTTAAGCTATATATAAAATAATAATTAATAAAAATAGTAAGTATAAAAAATAAGTTATTATGCTTTAAGCATATTTAATTTTTATTTAAAATTAAGTTAATAAAATAGTTAATAACTGCTTTAAAAGCTAAGTTTAGGTGCTTTAAAACTAAAACTATAATTATACGCTTTAAAACTTTATTTAGCGCTTAAAAAAAATTATTGCCTTATATAATATTAAGTTTTAATAAATTATTTAAAAAATATATTATTAAGTACTTACTAAAGCATAAAAAAGCTTAGTTAAGCTAAGCAAGTAATATAAAAAATAGCAAGCAGTATATAATAAAGCTTTTAATTATAATATAGTAAATATTAAAAAGCTACTAGTAGTAAAAAATTTTTTAACTATAATAAGTACTAAAATTATACTAAAGTAAGCTTAAAATAAAAAAATGTAACTTTTTTACTACTAAGCTTTTAGTAAATTAATTTTAATACTTATAAAATATATTAAAATTTTTAAAAAGTATAATTAAAAGTTAAAAAACTAAAAAAAAGCTAGTATTTTAGCTATTTTTATAATAGCAGTTTTAAATAACTTTAAAAAAGCAAAAGCACTTTAAGTAAAGTTAAGTACTAAAAGCGCTTTTAATAGTAAGTTTTGCTTATGTTTTTTTAAAAATAAAACAAATAATTACTTATAGTTACTATATAAGTACGCTTACTTTTAGTACGCTATTATTAAATTTATAAGCTTTAAAAGTTTTTAAATAAGCAATAAGCATATTAAAAAAACTAAAAAGCGCTACTTACTTACTAAGTAAAATAAATTTTAATAAAAAATTATAAAAAAAAGGTAAGCAGTATTATTAAAACTTATAAGCTTTAAAAAAAAACAAAATTAAATAAGCAAAAAATTTTTAGCTAAAGTAAATATTTACTTAAAAATTAAATTTATATAATAATTAATTTAATAAGCTTTAATATTAAAGCTAAAAACTTTACTATATTTATAATACTTAAATAACTTTAATACGTACTAGTAAATAATATAGTGCTAAATAATTATAAAGCAGTTTATTTAGTTAATAAACTAAATTTATTAAATAAAAAAAGCTTTTAAGCTATATTTAATAGCAGCGTTTTATTTAGTACTATAAGCTTTTTAATAATTAAAAAAAGTTAATAAATAATTTAAAAAATAATAAATAAGATTATAAGCTTTTATATAAAAAACTTAGTTTTAAAAAATATAAACATAGTTAAAAGTTTTTATATTAATATTGTTTTAAAAGCTTAACTTTAGCAAAAAAAAATTTAATATTATAATTTTAATTGCTTGCTTTAATATAAATTAATTAAGTATAATACTATACTTAAAATGCTTATATATTATTATAACTTAGTTTTTTTTAAATATAAGCTTTAATTTTTTTATTTTAGCAATTACTTAGTAAACTTTATAATATTTTTTAATATTTTACTTAGTACTATAAAGATTATAATAGCTACTATAAAAAAAAATATTAACTTTTTAAAAACTTACTATAATTATAAACTAATTTAAAAAAATTATAGCACTTAAAAGCAAAATATTTAAATTTAAAAGCTTTACAAGCTTTAGCTAATAAAATATAAAACGTTAAAATTTAAAAAATGCTTTATATTAAGTATAATAGCTATGCTATTACTTATATAACTAAAATAGTATTTTGCTAAACTTTAAAGTGTTATATAAGTTAGCTATTTTAAAAAATTTATTAAAATTTGTTTAACTATAAAAAAAGCTATAATAAATTTATATAAATATTAGTTTTAAAAAATAAATATAGCAAAATGCTTTAAGCTTTTTTATTATAAAAAAAAAGCTTAAAACTAGTACTTAAAAAGCTTACTAGTTTTAAAAAGTAAGTAAAACGCTAGTTTAAACTTTTTTTTTGCTTTTTTTACTATAATAATAAAAAAGCAATTATTATTATAAAAAAAAAAACTAAGTATAAAAAGTAGTATAAAAAAAAAAAAATTATAATAAAAACCTTACTTATATATATTAAAAAACTAATAAAAGCAAGTAAATAAGCTAAATAATAAATTATATATAAGTTAATTATTATAATAAACAAAGTACGTTTGCTTACTAAACTATAGCTAAAAATAGTTTAAGTAGTAGTATAGTTATATAATTAAAGCTTTTTAAAAGCTTATAATTTTTATAGTTTATTTAAAAAGCTTTATATATAGTTTATATACTATTTTTACTAGTATATATTAAAAATAAAAAAAGTATTAATAAGTAATTTTAAACTAAACTAGTTAAAAATAATAGTATATAAATATAAATATTATTTATTAAAGCAAGATTTTTTTATAAGTTATTAAAAATAAATATTTAAAATAAAACTTTAAGTATATATAAAATATATAGTAAAGTATATAATAACTAACTTATATTAAATTTAAATATTTATAATAAAGTAAGTAATTATATTTAAAAATATAAAGTTTAATAAAATATAGTTTTATAATTTAAAAAAAACTTATAAGCATATTAATTAAAAAATAGTATAGTATAAGTTTATTAAAGTTAAACTAATACTAATATTATTTTTTAACAAACTTTTAAATAATAAAATTAAAAATATTTTAAGTTATAAAATATTATTTAATACGCTACTAGTAATAAAAAAAACTAAAAGTACGCTTAAATTAATTAAAAGCTTAAATAGCTTTTTATAAGCTTATAAGTTAAAAGTAAATATAATATAAAAGTAAGTAAAGCTACTTAAAAACTTATAATATTAGTAGTAAAAACTTATAATTTTTAAAAATATATTAAAGCTTTTTAAGTAAAAAAAACAATATAATTAAAAACTTAAATAATAAAGCAGTATATTAATAGCACTTAAAAAAAGTATATAAAATATAAAGTAAAAACTATAAAAGTTAAGTATATTAAAAAAAACGCTATAAGCTAATATTAATAAGCAGCTTAAATAAAAAATAGCTG
>MU401792.1:0-31010 GCA_022579005.1 Poronia punctata
AAAATAAGTAGGCAAGCTTTTTATAATAAATTAATTTAGTTAATATTAAAGCTATTTAAACTAAAATTAACTAGCTTATTACTATAAAAGTATAAAAAAACTAAAAAAATAAATTAAAACAATTTAAAATACTATAACTATTATTATAAAAGCTATAATATTATAAAATAAAAGTATTATTTATAGCTATAAAATAAACTAATATATTAGCTTATTTTAAAAAGGTATATTAGATTTAATAAGTTATAAAATAATAAAAATTAATATAATGCTTATATAGTAAAAGTTATATAGCTGCAATAAAAACTACTATAAAAAAAAAAGTCTTCTTATAAAAAGTTTTTTTTTACTTATTTAATATATGCAAATTTTGCAAAAAAAAGAAGTTTTACTACTTTATGCGTACATTAATTAATATATACAACTAGGAGCCCCGGAGGTGCAATCAAACCCGAGTTTACAAGAAGTAATCCCTTTAGCCATGGCTTTAGAAATCACCTAACCTGACCCCCTTAGCCCTTAGCCTTAGAATTTAACCTTTTTAGCTATAACCTTTTTAGTTACCCCCTTTATTAGCTATAGCTTTAAATTTTAAAACTTTTAGTTATAGCTTTAAAAATAAACCCCTTTACTTTATAATATTTTTATTTACTATTTTAGCTATAACCTTTTTATTTACCTTTTATAGCTATAAAGTTTTTAACTACTTGTTTTAGCTATAGCTTTAAATTTTACTTTTTATAGCTATAACCTTTTTAATTACCTTTTTTAGTCTTTTTAGCTTTTAGCTTTAAAAATTACTTAACTTAATACTTTTAGCTCTTAGCTTTAAAATTTACTTTTTATAGTTATAATTTTTATAATTATTAACTATAGCTTTTAGCTTTAAAAATTATTTAACTTAACCTTTTTAGCTTATAGCTATAACCGTTTTAGTTACTTTTTATAGCTATAACCTTTTTAATTACCTTTTTTAGCTATAGCTTTAAATTTTAACCTTTTTAGCTATAACTTTTTTAATTACTTTTTATAGCTATAGCCTTAAACTTTAACACTTTTAGTTATAGTTTTAAATTTTAACTTTTTTAATAATAGTTTTTTTAATTACTTTTTATAGCTATAGCCTTAAATTTTAATATACTTAGTTATAGCTTTAAAAATAACTTAACTAAGCCTTTTATAGCTTTAAATTTTAACTGTTTTAGTTATAACCTTTTTATTTACCTTTTTTAGCTATAGCTTTAAATTTAACTTTTTAGCTCTTAGCTTTAAAAATTATTTAACTTAATATTTTTACTTATAGCTTTAAAATTTAACTTTTATAGCTATAACGTTTTTAGTTACTTTTAAAACCCTTTGCTTTTTTTTTTTACTAGCCTTTAGCTTTAAAATTAGTTAGCTTATAGCTATAGTTTTAAACTTTATTTTTAAGCTATAGCTTTAAATTTTAATAATTTTAATTATAAGTTTAAAAATAACCTAATTTAAACTTTTTAGCTTTTAGCTTTAATATTTAACCTTTTTAGCTATAATTATTTTAGTTATTATTTATAGCTATAACCTTTTAAATACTTTTTTTAGCTTTAGCTTTAAATTTTACTTTTTATAGCTATAGCTTTAAATTTTAATAGCTTTAATTATAGCTTTAAAAATAACTTCTTTAGCTTTTAATTTTAAAATTTACGTTTTTTTAATTATAACTTTAAAAATTACTTAACTTAATCTTTTATAGCTACTACTTTTTTATTTACTTTTTTTAATTATAACTTTAAATTTTAAACCTTTACTTTTAAGCTTTAAAAATTACTTAACTTAACTTTTTTAAGTTTTAGCTATAGCTTTAAAAATAACTTTTTTTAGCTATAACCTTTTTAATTTCCTTTTTTAGCTTTTAGCTACAAAGATTATCTAACTTAGCTTTGTTAGCTTTTAGCTTTAAATTTTAGTTTTTATAAATATAACTTTTTAAAATACCTTTTTTAATTATAGCTTTAAATTTAAATCTTTTTAGCTATAATCTTTTTAGTTTCTTTTTATAGCTATTATCTTTTTAAATACTCTTTTTAATTATAGCTTTAAACTTTAACTATTTTAAGCTTTTAACTTTAAAATTTACTTTTTTTTAGTTATAGCTTTAAAAATTATTTAACTTAACCTTTTATAGCTTTAAAATTTAATACTTTTTAGCTATAGCTTTAAAAATTACTTAACCTAACTTTTTATAGCTATAATGTTTTTAGTTCCTTTTTTTAATTATAGCTTTAAATTTAAACTTTTTAATATTTAATTTTAAAAATTATTTAATTTAACTTTATATAGCTATAACTTTAAATTTTAATACTTTTAGTTATAGCTTTAAGTTTTAATACTTTTTAGCTATAGCTTTAAACCTTTTAGCTTTTAGCTTTAAAATTTAACTATTTTAGCTATAGCTTTAAATTTTACTTTTTATAACTATTGCTTGTTTAATTACCCTTTTTAGCTATAACTTTAAATTTTAACCTTTTAGCTTATAGCTATAGCTTTAAATTTAAACTAATTAACTTTTAACTTTAAAAATTACTTAACTTAGCTTTTTTATTTGCTTTTTATAACTATAACCTTTTTAGTTACTTTTTTTAGCTATAGCTTTAAATTTTACTTGCTATAGCTATAACGTTTTTAACTATTCTTTTTAATTATAGCTTTAAATTTAATTCTTTTAGCTTTTAGCTTTATAAATTACTTAACTTAACTTTTTATTACTTTAAATTTAAATTTTTTAACTTTTTTACTAATAGCTTTAAAAATAACTTTTTTTAGCTATAATCTTTTTAGCTACCTTTTTTATTTATAACTTTTTAGTTATTTTTTTAGCTTTTAGTATTAAAATTTACCTTTTTTAGTTATAGCTTTAAAAATAATTTAGCTTAGCTATTTTAGCTTTTAGCTTTAATATTTACTTTTTATAGCTATAACTTTTTTAATTACTTTTTTTTTTTAGCTATAGCTTTAAATTTTAATACTTTTAATTTTGCTTTAATATAACCTTTTTAGCCTTTAACTTTAAAATTTACCTTTTTTAGTTATAACTTTTTTAGTTATAACTTTTTTAGTTACTTTTTATAGCTTTAGCTTTAAAACTTACTTTAGCTAACTTTATTATTTTATAGTTTAAAAAATTATTTTTTTAAGTTATAACTTTAAAAATTATTTAACTTAGTTTTTTTATTTACCTTTTTAGCTATACCTTTTTTAACTACTTTTTTTAATTATAACTTTAAAATTTAACCTTTATAGTTATAACTTTTTTAATTACTTTTTATAGCTATAGCTTTAAATTTTAACTTTTTAGCTTTTAGTTTTAAAAATTACTTAATTTAATACTTTTAACTTTTAACTTTAAAATTTAAGCTTTATAGCTATAACCTTTTTAATTACCTTTTATAGCTATAGCTTTAAATTTTAAGCTTTTAGCTTTTAGTTTTAAAAATTACTTAACTTAGCTTTTTTATTTAATTTTTTATATTATAGCTTTAAATTTTACTTTTTATAGCTATACTTTTTTTAATTATTTTTTTAAACTATAGCTTTAAATTTAAAACCTTTTTAATTATAACTTTTAAAATTATTTAACTTAACTTTTTTTAGCTATAACTTTTTTAGTTACTTTTTATAGCTATAGCTTTTAATTTTAATACTTTTAATTATAACTTTTTTAACTACCTTTTTAATTATAGCTTTAAAAACTATTTAACTTAACTTTTTTTAGCTATAATCTTTATAATTATTTTTTTAGCCTTTAGCTTAAAAAATTAGTTAACTTAACTTTATATAGCTTTAAAAATAATTTTTTATAGCTATGCTTGTTAATTTATAGTTATATAATTTAAAAAATAATTATATAACCTATAAACTATATATATTACTATAAAGTAAGTTTAAAGTAGTACTAAATATTGCTTTTGCTTAGCAAGGCCTACTTAGTAAAATAATTTAATTAGTTATACACTTATATTTTTAGCTAGGTATTTATATATAAGTAGCTAAAAAATAAATTTTAATATAGCTAGTTTTCTTTTCTTTTTAACTTAAAATCTTTTATATAGCGTTAATATATAGCTATTATACTTTACTAATTATTATACTATTTTAAATTTTTTTAATTTATTGCTTTTATATAATTAATTTACTACTTACTTTATACTTTTTACTAAATTTAGTAGCTAAAAAATAAAATTATTAGCTTTAACTAAACTTAACTTAATTAAACCTTATATATATAACTAATATTTATAAGCACTTAATTAACTTAAAACCTTTTTTGCTATAGTATATAGTAAGCGTTTTAAGCTATTATTATAAAAAGCAAGTATATTTTTATAATTAAAACCTTTATTTTTAATAACTTTAAGTTAAAAAAAAGTAATAATTTTAATTTTTTTAAAAAAAGAAAAAAACTTAAAACTAAACTACTTATTAATTTTATAGCTACTTTAATAAATTTAATAAACTTTACTAATAATATAGTTAACTAAGCTTGTTTTTTTATAAACAATTAAACTTTTACTTTAGCTAACTTAACTACTTAAACTTTTTAAACTATTTTTACTAAGTCTTAATAAATATAAAAAAAGCTAAACTAATTAAAAGCTATTAATACTAAATAAAATTATATTAAAACTTTTATTAATTATAGCTTTACTTTAGCTAATAACATTTTTACTATTAATAGTATTTTTATAGTATAAGGCTTAGTAGCTAATAAGATTTTTTAATTAATTACTATTTTTATTAATGCTTTAAACTTTAAATTTAAAAAAAAGCTTAATTATAAAGTTTAAAGCTTTTAATTTTTAATAAAAAATTTAATAACTTTAATAGCTAAGCTTATATGCTAGCTTTTAAACTTAATATTAATACTTATACTTTATAATTTAAAAAATAGCGCTTAAGCTATATATTTGCTTATTTTTTTAAGTTACTTTAAAAATAAATAAAAGTGCACTTTAGCGCTTAAAACTATTAGTAAAGCTTTAATACTATTATTAAAATAATTTAAACTTTTAAAACAGTTTATAAATTAGTAAACTTAAAAAAAAAATGCTTTATAAAAGCTAAATATTATAAAATTTAAAAACTACTATACTTAAAATATATAAGCTTTTATTAGCTACTTTACTACTTTTAGTATTTAAAGTTAAACTTTTTTTAACTTTTAAAAAAAGAACTTTTATTAATATATTATTATTTAGCTATAAAAAAAAATTTATATTTATATTAAAAACTTTTTTATTTTTTATAAAACCTTTTATACTTATTTTTTAAAAAAGTATATTAATAAGTATATTAAAAAAAAAGTTATGCTAATAAAGCCTAGCAAGCTAGCAATGCTTATAAAAACACTTTTTTAAAAACTAAGCTAACTAGTAATTTAGTTAAACTTACTTTATATAAATTATTTTTTAATACTAAAAAAAAGTTTATTAAAAAAATAATATTTGCTTTAACTTTAATAAAAAAAGTTATATAGTTAAAAATTACTTTTAACTTTAAATAAGCGCTTTTTTACTACTACTAAAAAAGTTAAAAAAAGTACTATTATAAAAAAGTTAATAAATTTAAAAACTTTATTTTTTAATAAGTTAAAAAACTAGCTTAGCTATTTTAAGTTTTTATAATAGCTTATATATTTACTATAGCTAAATTAAGTAAAAAAAATAAAACTATTAAATTTAAATATTTTATTAAAATTTAAATTAATAACTTTAAAATATAAATTACTTTTTTATATAATATTAAAATAAATATTTACTTTTTTATTAATACTTTATTAGCTTTATTATTTTATAAATAACTTAAAGCTTAATTAATTTATTTAAAAAAGCTTATTTAGTTTTTTAACTATAAAAGCTAACTTGCTAGCATTGTTTTTTAAACGCTAATAGCTAGCTTTAAAATTAACAGCTATTAATTTATTAATTAAACTTTTTAAGTTATTAATACTAAAAACAAAGTTATTATTAGTTTATAATAAATAGCTAAATATTTTATTACTTTAAATTATAAGCACTGCTAATTATTATAATTTAAAAAACCTTTACTTTTTGCTATATACTTGCTTATAATTTTTTTAATAAAAAAAATGTAATTATGCTAACTAAGCAACTTGCTTATTAGCAAAATGCTAACTATTAAAATACTAAACTAAATTAGCACTACTAGCTATTATAACGCTATAAGCTTTTTATTTACTTTATTATAGCTACTATTTAACTTTTTAGCTTAATTAATAAAAATAATTAAAAAGCTATTACTTTAATTATTATATTAATTTAATATTTTATATGCTTTTAAAAATAAAAGTTTTTAAAACTACTAAATTTTAATAAGCTAATACTTATTATATATATAAAGTAAACTTAAAGCTTATTAGCTTAAGTTAGCGCTTTTTTTTTTAATTATAACTTTTATTAAGTTTTTTGCTAATAAAAACTTAAAATATATTACTAAAGTATATTAGTTAATTTTATTTTAACTTACTTATTTAAAAAGCTTTTTTTTAAAAAAAAAGCTAATACTTTGCTTTTTTATAGCTTTAATATAAAATTAAAACTAATTAATAAAGTATTTTTTATTAGTTTTTTTAAGTTTTAAATACTAGTTAAATATATTTTTTAAAAAAAAACTATAAATAAACCTTTTACTTTTAGTTTTATTAAACTTTATATAAAACTTTATATAGCTTTTATACTTTTTACTTTTAAACTAAGGTTTATTAAAAAATAATTTTATATTAACTATTATTAGCAAAATTATTATTTTAAAAATTGCATTATTATTACTTTAAATATTAATAAAACTATTTTTAACTATTATAATACTTATTATATATTAAAGTTTAATATTATTAAAGCTTTTTATTGCTTATAAATAACTTTATTTTTAAAGTATTTAACTGCTTTTTATATTAATATAAGTATATATTAATAAAAAGTCTTATTATTTAAATTAAAAATAAAACTAGCTTAGTATTAGTTTTTTATTAATGCTTAACTAGAAAACTTATTTAACTAATATATTAGCGCTTATGCTAATAACATTTTAATTTATTTATAAAAAAAGCTTTAATATTAAAAAAACTATAAAAAAGTTATTTGCTACTTATTTACTACTAGCATATAAAGTAATATTAATAAGTTTTAGTTTAATACTTAAAAAATTAACTATTTAAGCATAATTATTAAAATAAGTAAAAATATTTTTATTAACTTAGCTAAAACTAAAGCTATTATAAAATAAATATTTTTAAAACTTTATAAAACTACTATAGTTTATTTATTTGTTAGCTTTTATAACTACGTTTATATATTTATTTACTATGCTAGCAAAACTGCTAAATTATTAAACTAACTTTTTTTTTAAAAAAAACTGTTTATTTTAAGCTTTAAATAAAAAGCTTTTTTTAACTAACTTAAAAAGCTAGCTTATACTATACTAATACTTATTTTTTTAAACCTAGTTTTTTAACTTAAATAAAAGCTAACATATTTTATAACGCTACTAATAACGTTATTTTTTAATTATAACTTAATAAAAAATAAAAGCTTATTAGTTATTTTTTAAAACTATAATATTTACTAAACACGCTTACTTAATATAAAACTAAAAACTTTTAATAATAGTTTAAACTTTTAATTATTTTTATAATAAACTACTAAGTATTAAAATTATTGTTTTTATTAACTACTAAGCTTTAACTTATTTTTTAACTAAGCGCTGCTTAAAGTTTTATTAAATAGCTTAATTAAACTTTTTATATAAGTTTACTATTAAATAAAAATATTGCTTAAAAAAATATAATTATAAATGCACTATTTTATAAACGTACTAACTTTTTTACTATTAAAGCTTATAAAAAATATTAAATACTTACTTTAATTTTTTTAAAAAATATTATAAGCTTTTATTTTTAATTTATAATTGCTTTTATTAAAGTTTAAATACTTTATATACCTTTGCTTTTAATAATGCTTAAAAAATTAAAGTTAGTTAACTTAATTATTAAAAAAAACTAACTTTAAAAATTAAATACTTATAAAAAAAAGCTAGTTATTTTAGCTACTACTTAAAATAGTTTAATATTTTTTTAAACAGCTTTAATTTAAAAAGCTTATATATTTAAGTTATAAGCTTATAGTAGCTAAAGTAAAATAATTTAAGCTTTACTAGTTAATTATTATTAACTTAATTTTTAAAAAAATACTTAGTAGTATGTTTATAATTATTAAAATTATTAATATAATAAAAGCTTATATAATAAAATACTAAGCTTGCTATACCTATTGCTTTTTTTAGTATATATAAAACATTATAGTAATTAATAAAAAAATATACTAAAAAATAAGTATAGCTATAACTATATATAATACTTTATTAATAAGTTTAGCTGCTTAATTACTTTTATTTTAAATAAAAAAACTAATACTACTAAAGTGCTAGCTAAAAAGTACTACTATTACTTATATTAAGTATTAAGTTTTTAGCCTTTTAAGTACTTAAATTAATAATAATAAAAAATAGTTTATTTTATAGCTAATAAAAGCTTTAAACATTTTAATAAGCACTAAATACTATTAAAGTAGCTTTAATTACTTTTAAATTTAAAGTGCTATTAAAGTTATTAATTATAAGCTAAATTAACGCCTTTGCTTTTATATTAACTAATTTTAAAATAATTAAAATAATTATATTATTATTTTTAATTTTGCTTATAACTTGTTATACTATTTATTATTAAACATAAGCTTTTTAAAAGTAACTTTTAAAGTTAAGCTATATATTAACTTAACGCTTTTAATATTACTTAATAATATAACTAATAAGCTAGCTAAGTATATAGTAAAGCTAATAAAGTAAACTTATAAAGTTTAAAACTTAGCTTATAATTTTGCTTAAAAAAACTTAAAAATAGTAAAAAGTTTAAGCTAAAAAAAAAAGTTAATTTTTATATTTATAACTAGTTTTTTAAATAAAAAAAAAAGTTTTATTATAATAGCTTTTATTACTTATATAAACTTTTAGTAAGTAAGCTTATTTAAAATCTTTAAAAAATAAAGCTATAGCTATATTTTAAATTTATTATTAACTTATAAAATATAAAATCTTTTTATACTAATTAACTATATAAAGCTTTTAATAACTTTTTACTTTAGCAAATTTAACTTTTTTAAAGCTTAAAAAAATTAATAAAAAACTTAAGTATAAAGTATAGTAGGTTTTAAAGTTAAAACTTTTTAAACGCTATAAGTATTTTTAATACTAAGTAAATTAAATTAAATATAATTTAAATAATGCTTAATACGTTACTAGTAACTTTAAAAACGCATTAATACTTTTAAAACTTTTTTATAATAGCTACTTTTTAGCTTTTAAACTTTTAGTATATTTTAATAAGTAGCTATATACTATAGTAGCAAATTTAGTATTAAAAAACTATTTAAACAATTTTAAAGCAATTTATAAAAGCAAGCAACTTATTATAAAACGCTATACTTAAGCTTTAACGCTTTATAAACTTTTAACTTTTATTTACTTGCTAGCTTTACTTAAGTTAAAAATATAAAAATAAAAGTTTAAATTTAATTATAGTATATTTAATAAATTATTTATATTATAACTTAACTAAACTAACTTATAATTTAATATTTTTATTAAAGCAAAAAAAGGTTAATAAAGTATATAATTATAAAAAAAACTTATTATAAAGTATATAAGCATAGCAAGTTATTAAAAATGTTTTTTATATTATTATTAAAAAAAAAGTATTAGCTTTAAATAAAAAAAGGTATTAGCTTTTAAAAAGCACTTTTAGCAACTTTTATAATAAATAAAATATTAGCCTAAGCGCTTTATATTTTAGCTTTAATTTTAAAAAATAATAATATAATAAATATACTTATTAATTTAAACTTATATAACTTAAAAAATAGTTATATAACTTATAAACTATATACGTTACTATAAAATAAGTTTAAAATAATACTAAATATTGCTTTTACTTAGTAAAGCTTACTTAGTAAAACAATTTAATTAGTTATATACTTATATTTTTAGCTAAGTATTTATATATAAGTAGCTAAAAAATAAATTTTAGCATATTTAGTCTTGTTTTTTTTTAACTTAAAATTGTTTATATAGCGTTAATATATAGCTATTATGCTTTATTAATTATTATATAAACTTTTTAATTACTTTTTTAACTTTTAGCTTTTAAAAAAACCTAATATAAGCTTTTTAATTTTTAGCTTTAATTTTTATACTTTTAATTATAGCTTTAAATTTTACTTTTTTAGCTTATAGCTATAGCTTTAAATTTAAACTTTTTAATTTTTAATTTTAAAAATTATTTAACTTAGCTTTTTTATTAACTTTTTTAGCTATAATTTTTTTAGCTATTTCTTTAGCCTTTAGCTTTAAAAATAACTTAACTTAATATTTTTAGCTTTTAGCTTTAACTTTTTTAGTTATTTTTTATAACTATAATCTTTTAATTACTTTTTTTAGCTTTTAACTTTAAAGATTACTTATAATAAGCTTTTTATTTACTTTTTTTAGTTATAACTTTTAAAATAACTTTTTATAGTTATAGCTATTATAATTAGTTATTATAGCTATAAGTAATATAAGTTATTTTAAAAAGTTATAATTATAATAAGTAAATTTTAAAGGTTATAGCTATAGCAAGCTATTTTTAAAGGTTATAATTATAGCAAGTAAATTTAAAAGGTTAAGGTTATAGCTTTAATAAGTAAATTTTAAGGTTATAGCCTTAGTAAGTAAATTTAAAAAGTTATAGCTATAGTAGGTTATTTTAAAAAGTTATAGTTATAGTAGGTTATTTTTAAAGGCTATAGCTTTGCTAAGTAAATTTAAAAAGTAATAGTTATAGCTAATTTAGGTTATTTAAAAGGCTATAGCTCTGCTAGGTAAATTCCAAAGGTTATAGCCATAGCAGGTCATTTTGAAAGGTAACAGTCATAGCTAATGTAGGTTATTTTAAAAGGTCATGGCCATGGCTAATGTAGGTTATTTTAAAAGGTCATGGCCATGGCAGGTGAATTTGAAAGGTAATGGTTATGGCTAATTCAGGTTATTGAAAAGGTAATGGTCCTGCTAGGTGAATTCCAAAGGTAATGGCCATAGCAGGTAAATTCGAAAGGTAATGGTCATGGCTAATTCAGGTCATTCGAAGGGCTATGGCTCTGCCAGGTAAATTCCAAAGGTCATGGCCATGGCAGGTAATTCGAAAGGTCATGGCCATAGCAGGTCATTTCCAAAGGTAATAGTCATAGCTAGTTCAGGTCATTCGAAAGGCTATAGCTCTGCCAGGTGAATTCTAAAGGTCACGGCCATGGCAGGTGAATTCCGAAGGTCAGGGCCCTGGTAGGTCATTTCGAAAGGTAATGGTCATGGCTAATTCAGGTCATTCGAAGGGCTATGGCTCTGCCAGGTCAATTCTAAAGGTCATGGCCATGGCAGGTGAATTCGAAAGGTAATGGTCATGGCTAATTCAGGTCATTCGAAAGGTAATGGCCATGGCAGGTAATTTAAAAGGTCATGGCCATAGCAGGTAAATTCGAAAGGTAATGGTCATAGCTAATTCAGGTCATTCGAAGGGCTCTGCCAGGTCAATTCCAAAGGTCATAGACCTTACCTTAGCTAACCTAACCTTGTAGCTATGTTGTAGCTAATTCCAAGTAGTGTGGCTATGTTGTAGCTAATTCTAAGTAGTGTGGCTAAGTAGTCCTCGCCAGTGCCCAATGCCAAGAAAACCTCCCTATAGAAATCGAAATGTCTTGGCATTAGCCATTTTCCGTCCGAAATAGGAAATCCTCTAACTGCTTTTGGACGCATTTTCTCCCATAGAAAACAGGAACGACACAGCAAAGTGGTCATGGTCATAGCAGACAAAACAGGAACACCATCTCCCTCGTAAACTCGGGCATTTAGCCATTTATGCTAGTTCTAACATAAATCAAGGTCCTTGTACAGAGTACATGTAAATAATTACAAAGGGATCTTGGAGGATCCCGTCGAACCGGGATTTGCAATTCGGCGACTAAATAAGGTACATCAGATTGCGTTAATACCTATCTTCGCCTACGTTTTCGAACTTGGGAGTAATGATACACGTACGTACATACCTATAAGTGCCTACTATGTAGGTTGGTTGACCTTGTTGGTACTCGTACTCGTATGCGTGTTGGTGTATTGAATTTCCTAGACTAAATGAGTACTGGCGGATGCAATCCTTTGATTACACATTCCGGCTGAGGGACTGAACTCGCCTAGAATAGACATTTTTGACCAATAAGAATAGGGAGTGTCTTTGCTTGTCACGCTACCTACTTACACGGTACGCCGGCGACTAATATGTGTACGTGTATGAGATACACGCAGGTATAGATACTCGTAAGTATGTGTACTGTCCATCAGATTCAGTAAGAATGATCTTGATGTACCGTATCTTTAGTCTACTGAGTAGTATCGTAGGCAGCAGGAGTTATGGGCAGTCTACAGCTATTTCTCTAGGGACAAAGAAAGCGGAAGGAATGGGTTGTCAGCGGCTGTGTGTGCGTTGTTATCATATCCTTATATTCTCTTGCTTATTGCCCTTTCCATCGGATTGGTGTTGAGAGCGTATACTAGAGCACGAGTATGTTGTAGAAGGGAAGACAACGGGGAATCCCCATCTTTTGATCGGGAATCGTGACTACCTAGATTGGATGTTCCTATCAGGGCAGGCACGTCGGCTTCTGGATTCCCAAGAGCAGTAAGAGCAATCAGTGAGCACCAGACAATCGGGACCAGAATGGTACGAAGAAATCGTTATCATTGGCCCGAACCGCGAGCGAGCACCTGAGATTGGCGGACACCCTGGTCAGTTGCCAGTCCTGGCGCTTTTCGCTCCTGTAATCAGTTGAATCCACCGAATCAAAACTGAAAAAGCGAAAATTACGGGGCCTTTTCTCTCTCTGTTCCTTGCTGCCCAGCGAGCGTCAAGGGCTCTAATGTACGAGTACTTGTGCCCTCCCAGATTTTTCTGTGCCCTGGGTCGATCGCCTGCCACTTGCAGACCGTCCATACTTCAAGCGGAACACCATCTAACCTAGCCTAAATTTCGAGTCTACCATGTAATATACAGCTACCATAACTCTCCCAATTTCGTAATCCGCCAGCCTCTCACTAGACTGCTAGGTCTACCGCGGCCGAGTGAATTGGTTTGATACAGTTCGCTCGCGTCCTGGGAAATGTTTGCCTCCTTCGGGGTGTCTGGGGATATCGGGATTTCGGGACCAGGAGGGCTTCATCCCCGCCAGCTATCTCCCTCGCGTTGCCGACGCAGAATCTTTGGGAACAGTAACAGAGACAGTAACTAACCGAGTACTACCGGCAGCTGCTGTACTCCGGCATTCTGACTAATAATTAGCGACCTCCTTGTCCATGTCAGATGGTTAACCGTGTCGTAGTACATGTCAAAGGGAGCCCATCCTACGATCGCCGTCAGACGGTGACGAGCATGAGTGAAGAATCGCCGGGCTCCGGTAGAGGCTCCGAGTCTCTCACGCCACAATCTTCAACAGGAACCGACCTTGCTACCACTGATGAGCGGCGAGTCAGTGTTCGGCAAAAGTCGCATAGTCCCGAAGCATGGGAAGCCGTAAAATCGGATATAGCCCGGCTATATCTGGATGAGAACCGGCGTCTTAAGGTCGGTATTTCCGGCTACTTACTTGTCTCCTATTTCCCTGTTGAAATTACATCCCCCGTCTCCCTTCCTGCCCCCCTTTTATTATCACATCTCTCGCCACACGCAACTTTGGTTTCGAAGTTACCTTGTCTGCGTCTATATTTCTCTTCTTATTTTCCCCCTCCACTCCCTAGGGACGTTCGTAATGTTGCACTATAATCAGGCGATGGCTAACGCCCACTGGGATAGGATGTCATGACAATCCTGGAAGAAGAAAGGGGCTTTTCCGCCTCGTGAGTGGCCATGTGTAAATCAGATGTGTCATTTACTGGGACTGACGTGCTGATTCTCCTTGGTTAAAGAATCAAGATGTATAAGACCAAACTTACACAGTGGAAATTTTTCAAGAACAATCGTCGCGAAGATGTTGCCTCTTTGCTGCATTTGCAACATCACCGACAGGCGATGGGAAAGGAGAGCAGCTTTCGCCGCAACGGAAAGCCGATCAACCTGGCAGCTTATATACGAAGAACAGGTCTAAATGCTAGCGATATCCTGGATGCCACGCCATCTGGTGGCATTCCGCCCATGGTTCGATGTGGCACGCCACCGCCCAAGCTGTTCAAGCGGATTGCGGCACCCGATGACCATATATTGCAGGAGGCATACATACGATGGTCGGTGGACAACCCACTCCAGCCACCTCAGCTGGAGGCCCGGTATTTCAGCAGCCTGGATAAATACCACAGCGGTGACGCGATGCGGTCGGTCATGCTTTTACTACACGGTTGCTGGTTGTTTTCAATAGGGAAGGTCAACGAGGGCGGCGCTTTCTGTCGACAAGCTTTCCAAATCATTGACGCCGTGTTAGAGACGTCAGCTCACTTCGCCATGTATGAGCTTCTTGGCTCTCTCGTCCGGTACCCGGATCCCAACATCCTGAAACAACTCTGGTCTTACCTCGCAGTATACGCTGCGCAGGCTAACAAGATCCAAGTCAATGATCGGCTGCAGCGTGTGTTGAGAGCGTTTGCCAAGCTCGCACGGGGCTTTAGTCTCGAGCACAACCTCGACATGACCCAATGGGCGCTGCGCCGCTCCTCATACCACGACAACGCGACCTTTGATGGTCGACCTTTCGACTACACGCTGATTCGGCCGTGGGACTTGTTGCCGCTAGGGAGTTCGTACTATCACCGTTATTACATCGCGCAGCGCTCGTGGGAGGTGGACGAGATACCTTTTGCGACAATTCCGAGCCTGGAGCCCTACGAGGAACCTTGGAACCTGCGAGCCGATCTCCTGCTCATCTTGGGGAATCAGACGGGCTGGACGGATGACAGGATGAGTGGCATGGCGTTCCGAATGCTCCAGGAGATGCCGGCCGAGAAAGCGCCTTATTACTTGAAGTTTATGTGCCTATACGCAATGGCGAGAAATAATCGGGCGCGTTGTCGCGGAGCTGGGGTCAAGTTTAGCTCTAGCCCCGACCACAAGCTGGCACGAGAGTATCTAAGGCGAGCTATTGAAGGTGAGACAAGCGATTTCATCACTTTACCTTGTGGCTCCCTCTGGACAGAAGTCCTTTTATCCCCTACCGTTTTACTCCGATCCCCCCCTCCCCCCTTCTTCGACGTCAGTCATAGCATAGTCTATATCCACATCACAACACCGCTGACCGGAGGTAATTTCTTCGCAACGTATAGTGCAACGTGAGGCATGGGGACCCGGCAAGAATTATTACGAGACCATGACCCTCCTCGAGACCTGGCAGCTCGAAGCCAGTGAAAGAAAAGAGGCAGAATTCACGCGTATGAGGCGCGACATAGAATGTCGGAAAGCATTCGAGGTTTTACTTGCATGAAGCCAGCTGAAGCTTAAGTCAAGTCCAGAATCAGGTCTAACGACATTCGGAGTTGGCCATTGCTGGTCAATGTTTCTGTGGCCTTATACATCTCCATCCACATAATGCATTGGAAGCCTTGGTATATGTTATGGCGTTCGGATTCCTTAAATTATTTGTCCTCGACAAGCTAGACAGTAGCATTATCATTGTGGTATGGCGGACATGACCGCATGCTTTCGGTTCTCGATCTATGTGGGAGTTAAGTCGTAAGACAACCACGAACAATAGTAACAGGATTAGGGATAGATAAACACAGATTAGTAGATAAGAGACCTGATATTTTGAATGTCGTTGCCTACCAGGCACTTGATAATGGGCACGCGTACGCATTTACCTGTCTAGTAGCTATCAACTCTGGACTGCGCCGCGCCTTCCTATTTGTTATATACTTGTAGCACTTAAGGCTTTCAGGTGCAATTGGATGAATCTGTGGTTGCGATGATGTTTCCAAGTGGTACATTAGACTCTGTGAACATCACCCGTGCTAAAGTAAGGTAACCGGTAGGTGTACGTGTAATCTGTTCGGGCTGATTAGGTAATTTTGAATTGGTGAAGTGGATCCAGCGCCACGTTCTTATCGAGAACTCACCAGAATTGAGCTCCCCTTGCTGCCCCTCCATTTGTGGCTGTGCTCTAGCCAATGCCCCTCCATTCTGGTCAACACTCGAAACATGTAACGTCGGAGGAGATAGCAATCATATAATCGTCCGCGTTGAGTCATCTTTTGCAATAACCCCGGAATTTTCCTCTACAGCCTACGGAACGACTTCAAAAGGTCCGGACACAATACCAAATCTAGCGTACTCCAGCATAGTACCTGCGCATTGAGACTACTACAATGGCTGACGCCGACATGGTTGCGGAGGCCACCGCTAAGCTGGTGTTGGACGATGTGACAGGGGAGATGGTGTCCAAGAATGAACTTAAAAAGCGGACTCAAAAACGGGCGAAGAAGGCCGCGACGGAGAAAGCTAGGGCTGCTGCTCCCAAGGATACAGGTGCCAACAAAGCTAAACCAAAGCCGAAACAAGAAGAGACTGTCACGGACCCCGATGTCATATTCAAAACAGGCTTTCTTGACGAGGTGAATATGCAGACCCCTATTTCTGTTTCAATTATACTCGGGTGTGTTTATTAGTGGCTAACCTTTTCGCTTCCCACAGGTTTTCAAAGAGCGACCTATGAAACCCGTCGTCACGCGATTTCCTCCCGAACCTGTAGGGCTACCCGGTGTTACAATGTGCTATATGTATATATCTGTTAACAGATTTGACTTAGAATGGATACCTTCACATCGGCCATGCAAAGGCAATTTGTGTCAACTTTGGCTTTGCCAGGTACCACGGTGGCAAGACATTCCTACGGATGGACGACACCAACCCCGAGGCCGAGGACGAGAAATACTTTATGGCAATTGAAGGTACCCATGCCTATGCTATGATGACCATATCCACGCTCGTGTGCTCCGTTTGCTGATATGGTGAAAAGAAATGGTACGCTGGCTAGGGTTTACCCCCGAAAAGGTTACGTACTCGAGCGACAATTTCCAGAAGCTCTACGACCTAGCCGAGAAGCTTATTGGGTTGGAGAAGGCCTATGTATGCCATTGCAACGGTATGGCCCTTGTATGAAACCCCCTATATGTGACGTATCCTAACTACGGACAATTATAGACGAAGAAATCAAAGCGCAGCGCGGGGGTGAAAACCATGGCCCACGTTTCCGTTGTGCTCATGCGGATCAAACGGTTGAAACGAACCTGGGTGAGTTTAGGGGTATGCGTGATGGTAAATACAAGCCGAGGGAAGCTTTCCTGAGAATGAAGCAAGATATTGAGGACGGCAACCCGTAAGTTCACCACCTTGAAATAACCATGGTTTTTGATTAGGCGTCCGTTACTGACTGTCGACGAAGCCAAATGTGGGATCTTGCTGCTTGTATGTATCCTATTGCCGTGAAGCACATGACTGCCATCGTAGAAATAGCTAACTAATTCTCTTAACAGACCGAGTCCTCGATAAGCCTCACCATCGGACTGGATCTAAATGGAGAATATATCCCACATGTAAGTACCTCTTCTTCACACTCAGATAAGAACCCCCATTTCACCACGGACTGATGTTGGTATTGGTTGTCATGCCCATTGCGCACTCGTGGTATTCTTGACTAACAGCCCATGATTACGCTAGACGACTTCACTCACTGCTTGTGCGATAGTTTTGAATCCATCACACATTCATTATGCACAACTGAGGTTAGTGGTCTCTGGTTGTTCTGCTATCATCCGATGTTAACTCTAGGTACCGGCATATAGTTCATCCAGAGCAGAGTGAGCTACGAGTGGCTAAACAAGACACGTGAGTTGATACGCATCCTCAAATAAAAGTCTACTTAAATGGAGGATGTGCTGATATTTGGCGATGAAGTGGGCGTTTACGAACCCATGCAGCGAGAGTACGGTCGACTGGTGAGTACAAAACAAACAACCTCCTGCATCATTCCCATGGCATTCTACCAAAAGGGTAGGGATATATGTGACTTTGATCTTATTCGCTAACTGCGTCTAAATTGTAGAGCCTTACAGGAACAGTACTGTCGAAGAGAAAAATTATGAAGCTGGTGGAGTCTGGGATTGTAAGGGGTTGGGATGATCCAAGATTATATACCCTGATTGGGTAAGTGTATCTTGGGCCTGCTACATATGAGAGCTTGTTCAACGTCCCTGCAACTGTCCTTTGGGTCTCTATACTGATAATGTATTGAACGTAGTATCAAGAGACGTGGTGTGCCACCAGGAGCCATCGTCGAGTTCGTTTCCGAGCTGGGAGTCACCACAGCCCCCAGCTTCATCCAAATCGCCAGATTCGAACAGACTGTTCGAAGGTACCTCGAACGTACGGTCCCGAGACTTATGCTAGTCCTCGATCCGGTCCCAGTCGTCATAGAGGATGCGGAAGAGTTAGAAGTCGATGTTCCCTTCTCCCCAAAGAACCCCGAGATGGGATCCCACAAGCTGAAGTTCACGCCCACTGTCTACATAGACCGCTCAGATTTCAGAGAGGTAATAAATCTCATGATGTCTCCCCCCCCTAGTCATGGATCATAACAACTAAAAATGTCATCAGGTCGACAGCAAGGATTATTTCCGCCTTGCCCCTAACAAGACAGTTGGACTGCTACAAGCCCCGTACCCTATCAAAGCCGTATCATTCAGCAAGGACGAGGCGACAGGTCTAGTAACCGAGATCCGCGCCGTGTTCGACAAGGAGACCAAGAAACCCAAGACATATATTCAGTGGGTACCGTCGGGTTCACGCCAGGTCGAAGCCCGGATCCACAACTCCTTGTTCAAGTCAGAGAAGCCCGAGGATGCCGAGGGCGGATACTTGAATGACCTTAACCCGGAAAGCGAAGTCATCTACCCAAATGCCATGATCGAATCCGGCTTCGACGAGGTGAAGGCGCGAGCACCTTGGCCCGAGGCCGCGGGCGAAGACAAGCTGGGCAAGGGTGGCCTAGAGAGCGTGCGATTCCAAGCGATGAGAGTTGCCTACTTTGTAAGTTCTCCCGTCTCATTTTTTTCTTAAGCTAGCTATTTCTCTTTACTAACTCGTGTGTGTTTGTAATAAGGCCATGGACTCGGTTGATAGCACCGACTCTAAGATTGTGCTGAACCGGATTGTATCTCTAAAGGAGGACGCGGGAAAGAACTGAGACTAGGTAGTCACCTCCAGTCAAGCCAACTATGTCTTCACTCACACCCGTTGTCTAGGGCTGGTTATTAAAGAAAGGTGGGCTGGCTTTATGTGTCTAGGTACCTAGTTATGTCATAAGCTCAATATCAAGGTTTAGTTGCTGAAAGCAGACGACGTTTATACCTATCGATGCGTAGGCTAGATACCTTAGTAACTGGGTTTATTTCTATCCGATTGTTAGCGACGGTGTAAACCCGACTTTATAAAAAGTACTTATGTTAGTCGATAGGCTATGGCCACTATCATTACTTTATAGAACAACGGGCGAGGGAGGGATGACTTGCTCAGAGCCGCATTTCGCCCTTAAAATAACCCGTAAGCCTCACGCCAGGGAGAATATACGGTGCACAGGGCAAATCCTTCAACCAAAGCATGTAGCTCCAGATATTCTGCTAAAACAAGCTCCCATCATCTTATCCGTCTCGCCTTTTTCCATGCAAGAGGGACTTAACATGTCCCCCTTTTTCTTCTTCTTTTCTTAGCATCTATTCCGTCAGTTCTTATGTCAGCTCTTTATTTTGAGACTACTATATATACGCAAAAAGGGCTCCTCGTCGAATTTGCGTCATAAACATTTTCTTTCCTGGGCGTCTAATCCAAGGTTTAAAAAATAAAAATAAAAAGGGGGGGAAAGATGATTCGACTCGGCCAGCAAATCGGAAACCCCCAAAAAGGATCCAAACTCCTCGCTATGCATAAACCACCGGACCCATAGTTCTTTCTATCTCTTGCAGACAAGGCCGATATCAGTCAGTATAAGAAAGAAGAAAACCAGGAGCGACCGCCGAGCTCCAGGAATCGGGGGTAGTGTGTGTTCGGGTAAAACAATATCAACATCATTAGAGTTCCGCCATGCCTTTTCATCGTATACAAGTCGTAAAAAGAGAACCAAGCTCAACCAAAAATCCCTCCCACAACGACGAAGTGTAGGCCTGTCTGGCGATACTCTAATTGTCATGGGTTGATGTTACCGAGTTCCTCCGGCCGAAAAGAGACCAGCGGCCCCCTTTGCCGTCAGTGCTTCCCTCCCTTTGACCTCGGCTTAATTTTCGTCTGGAATTGTCTTGTTTCGATGTAAGCTCCGTACCCATAATATTGCGAGGTCTCGTTGTTTCCATCTGATCAAGTCCGCTGATCGTACTTTCCGTCGCTGCTTGACTTGGCCGTGAGAAGTGGGCCGGCTCTACCGACACTCGACTGTTACGGTCTGTCGAGGGCCGCTCAGTCTCGACGGACTGGTTGGGTCTCGACTTGGTAAGTCGCCGTCCTCTTGACGGGGGTTCCTGTCGTTCAACTTGCGAGGGAGGGCTGATTGTAAAAGAGTTAGTGGAGTCAAAGGATCGCCTTACTCGCTCGGTAAGTGAGAATCGGCGTCGACGTGTTATAGGAGCTGCCTCGCCAGATGGCCCGGGTATGCGCTGTGCCTCCGTACGTGGGGCATCACCGGCGGTCGATGGCGGCGGGGTCGATTCGGCGGATGTCGGAGCCGTAGATATTGCCATGCCGATTGACATGACGGACGAGGCCGAGGAAGACGGAGCAGGATTTGAATAGAACTGACGGGCGGGCGCGGCCGTTTCCCCGTTTGGAGCACGTCGGACCATAGGTCGAGGTGCTGAGAAGTAAGTGCTCTTTGCAGGTGGAGGATAATGTCGGTCTGTAGTATTTGTATGCTTATGCGGGTTGCTTTGCGTATCGGACACCCTTCGAGAATGAGCAGGGTGAAGCCTGTGTAGGCCTTCCCTATTAGAAGAACTACTGCGGGAAGATGAACCGTTTGGCTCTGGACGGTAGGACATATCTCTCGAGGCCTGATTCCCCAGCTTTCCCTCGTCCTCGGAATTGCTCGGATTCTCCGGATGCCTGGCAACAGCGACGCCGATCGCGTTGCCAACAGCGACATCACCGTCGCCGTCAGCGTCCACGGCAGCAGCATATGTCAACGTCGACGTAGACGTTTCTGACATCCGTCTCGTACGAGCGGGGTGAAGACGATGCACACCTTGCCTAGTAGATGAACTATCACGCGAGATTGTAGGTGTGGTCTCAGCATTATAGGAAATATTCCTCTGAACCCGGTTCCCCCTTTCCTCCTCGACTTCCGGAACGTGATGGGCTTGTGAGTCCCAACTGGTACCGATACCAACACCGTCACTGACTCCGACACCGATAGCGCTACTACCGACTGCGGATGCTCCTACACCTGCTCCGCTATTAGCCACACGAAGGAGGCCCTCCTGGATATGCTCTAATTACCTCTACTCGACAATGTGCTTGCCCGATCAGAATAATACGCTGGACTAGCTGTTCCGTCCGTACCGGCAATGAAGGGCGCCGCAATCTCCTTACCCTTACCCTTACCCTTGTAATCCCTAGGTTGACTCAAGTAGTCCATCGGCTCAGCCGTCTGCATCCCCGGCATCCCCTGCACCCCTTCGGGCATTGTAGCCATTCTTTCGCGCCACGAGCTCGGTATGCTACTATAACTGTAGTGCCTGGGCAACGGAACAACAGGATTCGCGTGAGCTGATGGATAGGAAACATATGCCAATGAGCTACCCACAGACGGGAGTCGTCCACTGTTACCCATACCGCTCGCTGCCATGGCAGTTCGCCTGCGATTTTGCTCTCTGATCTTTGGTCTATCATCGTACTTCCACGATGCCGGCGCAGTAGCTAGGGCATCGGCAGCGGCGTGTGTCGGTATATGTCTGTAGGGAAGCTTGCCAGATTCTTCTTTTGCTTTCTCAACCGCCTTGCGTTCCTTGGCCTGTTCCCGACCACGCTTCAAGACCGAGAAGACCGACATTATGGAGCGGACAAACAATCTCAGGAGTCGTGGTGGGCGCTGTGCTGGCAAGCGCCGCCCTTGCGAGCGGCTTGCGGGCCAGCTCGACTTGCAAGCACAACAGGTGTACAAGAGTGAAAGCGATCGCCACTAGGGGGAAAGTACGATCCCGGGGATAAAAAAAAAGGTCTGGGGTGGGATATAGTCGGGAAATGTACTATCGGGGCGAACAGGGAGAAAATCAATAGGGGTGAAGAATATGACCCTGAATTGGCGAAAACAGCCGTGCTAAAAGAAATGCCTGTGATCTTCGGAGTGGCGGCTAGACAGTAGACTTGACAGCGTGGCTCTATTCATATATACATCGGTAGGTGGTCAAATGGTGAAATTACGGCGGCGGCTTTTTCGGGGTGTCAGTAATGTACGGCTCAAACTATAACGGCATCCATTGGCAAGATCTTTGAGAAGAATGGCATGGGAGAGGACGATGGTGATTCTTATGTATAGTGTAATTACGTGTAAACACTTGCTGACAGCATGCACTGAGGCTAGATCGTGGAGCTCGGAAAGCTGGCACAACAACAGGCACCCACTAACGCATGCGCTGGTTGGCGACCACCTACCCGGTTGCTCGATTAGGACTAAGCAGCTAATCTCGATTTGTCTAGGCCGAACAGTGCGGCTGGACGAGATCCCGTAAAGGCGATCAGGAAGAGCGGCTACTAGAGGACCCACCTGTGGTGGTCCCTCTCTGCGTAGCAGAGAGGGCGGCAAAACATCTACTTAGGTTATAACTACTGTTTAGGTCTAGGTAGACCCTATACTTAATTTATATAGGAACACTACTAAATTTAAAACAAAGTTACTAACTTTAATGCATTATTATAACTTTTTTAAAGCTATTATAACTATTTTTTTTAAAGAATATAAATAATATAAGGTTTAATATTATGCTATATAAATAATATAGCAATTAACTTAATAAAAGTATTACTATTTTAAGTGTAATACTAGGGATTTTAACTAATTAAAAGGCTAGATTTGCTTAGGTTATTAAACCTTATAACGTTAAAAAGAAATTAGAAAAACAAGCTATAACTATAGCTATATTTGCAACGCTTTTTTAATTGCAGTTATATATATTATAGAGAATTTTTAATAAAGCACCTATAGTTTATTATTAAGGCACCTATTTAGCTGTTATAGCTAGTAATTGTTTAGTAGTAAAAAAGTAGATCTTGTGCATTTCTTACTTAATTTGCTTGTATTATATATAGTATAACACTTTTTAATTTTTTAATACCTTATTATATAATTTACTTATATTAACCTAATACTAACTTTATAAACTGCTATAAAAAGCCTGTTTTTAGTGTTTTTAACTAATTTATACTATATATAAGCTTTTTTTATAAAAAGTAATTAATTTTGCTACTTTTTATATAGCAGCTATAGCTATATACTTTTTTATTTAAACCTAGCGCTTTTTTATTTCTTATTGCTAGCGTAGCAAAGCTTTTACTATACTTATAGTGCTATTAAGTATGCTGCTAAAAGTAATAGCAGCATTGCCTTTGCCTTTGCTTTTGTAATAAAGCTATTGTAAGGCTTTCTGCCTACTAAGGGCCTTTAAACCTTAGTATTAATCTTGCTAACTTTAGGCTTTTTCTTTAGCTTTTTCCCTACCTTTTTTCTTAGCCCCTTTACTTCTTTTAGCCCTACTACGCTATAAAGCTTTTAGTTATAAAAAATTTAGTTTTAATAATAGTATTTTTAGTATTGCAAGCTTAATTATAGTTTTTTAGTATAAAGAGTTATAATATAAATTAAAAGCTATAACCTTTTAGTAGTAAGTTTTATACCTTTTAATACGTATAGCTTTGCTTAAAGTAATAGCTGTACTTTATAACTAGCCTTGCGCTTAGATAACAAAAAGCTTCTAAATTCTTAACAAAAGATTCTTTGCTAAAATGTTTACTTTTATATACTAAAAAAAATCGATTTTTTCTAGCTTAATAAGTATAATTTGCAAGTTTATATTATCTATTTTAATTTTTTTTTATATTTTATAATAGCAAATAAAGCTATACTACCTAAGCATAGTATAAACGTACTAAGAGGTTAGGCAAAAAATAAGATTACTTAGTTAAGCTAAGTAACTTAAAGCGTAGCAATACTGCTAAGTTAGTAAGTTAAGTGCTAGACCTATATATTTAATAAGTAGGTTACTTAGTTATTTTTTTTATAAATGCTTATACTTAACTTTTTTTTTACTTTTTATAAGTAAATTTTAATAAGTATAAATAGCTTTGTTTATAAAGTTTTAAATAGCTGCTTTAAAAGTAAATAAGTTATTATAGCTGTTTTAAAAGTATTGTTTTAAGCACTTATATAATAACTTTAGCAGTAAAATAGTTTATACTTTTTAGTTATAATAATTAAAAGTAAAACAATTTACTTACTACTAACAATAAAGTAAGTACGTTTTTTATAAATAATATATTATAAGCTTTTAATTTAATAAAAATTTGCAATTAAGCTATTTTTAAGCTAACTTAAAATCTTTTTAAATATATATATATACTATATATAATTAATATAAAATAAAGCCACTGTAGTTATAAAAGATCTTAGCTAGCAAGGTACTAAAAGCTAAAAAATTAACGCTAGCAAAAAAGGTATTAAGCTATATAAGCTTAAAGTATATAATACTAACTAAAAAAAAATCGCAGTTTTTAAGCACATTATTTTTAGCTTTACTTTTGTTTAAATTAAGTTAGTTTTTAAAAAAGTCTTTAAAAAGTAGTTTAGTTTAATTAGGTTAGCTTTTAGCTATATTTACAAGCTTGTCTTTATAATTATTTTGCTTTTAAATTTACTTTTTGCTTATTTAGTAAATAATGTTTTTATTAATATAAAAAATACATATTTATTACTTTATATTATAAAAAAATTTAGTATTGTTAGCTGCTTATTTAAACTGCTTATTAAAGTTACTAATTAAAACCTTAAAAGCAAAAATAATAAGCTTATTAGCTTACTTTGCTAGGTAGCAAAAAGCTTACTTAAACATAATAGTAGTTTTATTTAAAATAATAACAAAAGCAATAGTAAAAGTGTTGCTAGGCTTTATATAAGTAAATTTTATAAAATTAAGCAATAATATATAGTAATAGTTTGTTTTATAAATAAAGTTAGCAATAATAACCTATAAAAACTGTTTTTATATTTTTTTATACTAAAAATAGGTTTAAATAACACCTTTTACTTATATAAAATGCTTTGCTTTAGTATAGTAAAGAACTTAGTAGCAAATTTCCTGCTTTTTAAAGCGCTGCACTAACGCTTAAGTAGCTATATACTTATTAAAAGCAGTACATTAAAGCCTTTTAACTATATTATATATGTTTTTTTATTAAATTAAATAAGTTAAAAAGCTTAACTAAAATAAGCATAATATATTAGCTAAATATATATTAGCTTAAACTAAGCCCTTAATATAAATAATATATACCTTAGTTAGCTAGCAGTAATATAGTTATAAAAAAAGCAGTAAAGCTAAATAGTTATGCTTTTTATAGCTAAGTAAAAGCTTAAAAACCTACTTTTAATTAGTTACTAAACAAGCTTTTATTACGCTTTGCTAAGCATAGTTATTTTTAATAGTTACTATAAACTAAATACTAAAGCTTTACGTAGCCTTTTAAATATTTTAATAGTAAGCAATAGTATAAGTTATATATATTTTTACTAGTAAAGTACCTACTTTTTAGCTATTGCAAGCTTAGCAGCATATAATTATAAAGCTATAATTAAATATAAAAAACTACAAAGATTTATATAAAGTTATTATATTAAGTATAAGTAAGCTACTATTAGGCTTACTTATTAGTAGGTTTAAAATTAGCAGTATTAATAAGAACCTAGCTAAATAAAGCTATAAAAAGTTAGTAATTACGTTTAAAATAAATAAGTTATAGTATTATATATATATAATTAATGTTAAAAGTAAAAGTTAAAAGTAAAAGTAAAAGTTAAAAGTTAAAAATAAAAGTTAAAAGTAAAAGTAGTATAAGGTTGCTAGTTAAATAGATTAATAAGTAAGCAGTTATTAAATTAAAAATAAAACGGGTATAAAAGCAGTAAATAATAGCAATAAGTAAGTTACTAATTTGCTTTACTAATTAAACAAAAATAAAGCTAAAATAATATTAAAATCTAGTTAAAATAAGTAATTTATAATATTTTATATATAAAAAAATAAAGTTATAAAAGTAAAAGTAAGTTAGCTAGCTATATTAAATAGTAAATTGCTTATGTACTTAGTTAATTAAGTATTAAGTAGTTAAAATAAGTAAGTAAATTATATAATTAAATATTATAAAATTAAAAAGTATTATACTATATATAGTGCAAGCAAATTAAGTAAAGAATATATAAGATCCACTTTTTTACTACTAAGCGCAGCTAGCTATAATAGCTAAATAGGTGCCTTAATAGTAATTAATAAGTGCTTTATTAGAAATTTTTATATTATAATAAGTACATAGCTATTATTATAATGTTATATTAGTTAGTACATTAAAATTTTGTATATAATTTTAAGTAAACTTAGGTTAGATCTAGGTTAAAAACAGTTTAAATTATATATAAAATTTTAATGTACTAATTAATATAATATTATAATAATAGCTATATACTTATTATAATATATATAGCTAAAATTAAAATTATGCTGCAAATATAGCTATAGTTATAGCTTGCTTTTCTAATCTTATTTTAAGGTCTGGAAATCTGCTAATATAAGTAAATAGTAGCTTTTAATTAGTTAGAATAGGTTAAAATCCCTAGTATTACACCTAAAATAGTAACACCTTTACTAGGTTAATAGCTATATTATTTACATAGCATAATACTAGACCTTAAGTATTTTTATTTTTTTTAAAAAAATAGCTATAATAGCTTTAAATAAATTATAGCAACGCATTAAAGTATTTTAAATTTAGTAGTATTTTTATATAAATTAGGTATAGATCCTACCGGCACCTAAACAGTAGTTATAACCTAAGTAGATGTTTTGCCGCCCTCTTTGCGTAGCAGAGAGGGACCACCACAGGTGGGTCCTCTAGTAATAGGTTAGCAAAACTAAAAACAGAAGGGGGAGGGTTGAGCGTTCGTGCGATTTAGATTTCTTTTTTTCTCTACCTGTACTCATACTGCAGGCCTATTTTGCGAACTCGGTACCACACAATTAAGCCGAAGGGCCTACGAGTAAGTAAGTTGTCAGGCTTGTGGAATGATACAGGGATAAGGGAATTTTGTTTTGTATGTTGGTTGAAGCAGCATCGCCACTCAGCGGTAGCTGTGGAACAGGAAAATCAATATAATGCAAAGAATACCTCCGAAAGGGCTCACAACTCGATGCACATACGTGTAGCACAAGGAACTTTACAAGGAAGATCCTTGGAGGGAGCGACGATCACGGCAGTCGGAGGTGGAGGAATAGTGGAAGTCGAGGTCATCAGGCAGAACATACCAACCTTAGTGTAGGTTATCGCGGCTTCCTTGGGGACCGGGAGCTGGCGGCCGGTCTGGGAGGTCCCCTATTCACGCGGGCGAATATCTACAAGTACGAGTAGATATGTGTACAATGTGAGGCCGCAATAGATATTAGAAGAGTGAGACGACGACAGGTTGAGGTAGGAGGGCGTAACAATGCCTTCCATTCGTTTCAGGTGCAGTTACAGTGCGTCATTTGCATAGCCCCTTGGCTTCGTATTTCCGTTGGGCCATGCAGGCTTTGCTCGTAGGAGATCTATTAGATCCAACAGGTCATGAGATAACAGGAATTAATGTAATGCCCACATAGTAAAAGTTATACGGCTGCAGTAAGGGCCAGTTCGGTGGTCAAAAAGTTCCCAGGGCCAGAGTGACTTTAATACATTGGTGTCCACCTGTCCTAACTAAATACAGCTATAGCGCGACGCTAGCATATTGAAGTTACTGAAGGTATAGGAAAAATTTCCAACCTTTTCTAGCCCATTATTTCAACCTATCATTCTACCTACCTATTTACGCGTGCTAAGGTACGCATAGAAAGGCTGCCACCTGGCACCTGCACCTTAACGGCTGCAAACCAGTCCTTTGCAGCCGTTAAGGTCAATATCTCCCCACCTACCTACCTATATAACGGCTGCAACGCAGTCCTTGCAGCCGTTAAGGTCTGGCAATATCTCCTTACCTTACCTACCTACCTACCTACCTACCTACCTACCTACTTACCTACTTACTTACCTTTATTATAGGTGCGTTTGGAAGCGTTGATTATATGTAGGTAGGTAGCCATGCTAAGAGATGTCGTCAAAAAAATGGGTATTTTGGGTGGATTTCAACGCGAAAGAGAAGGGCCCTGTGAACTTTTTACCTATGGTAGGTGAAAAGTTCCCAGGGCCATTTTCTCTATATTTTATGGCAACCCAGGCCATTTCTGGTTAATTCGACGGCCAAAAATGGTAACGCGTGCTAAGGGTACGGAGGGTACGGTTAAAAATTTGCCAGTCCACTTTTTGACAATGTACTGTAGGCTTTGGCGTTTTTACCATACTAAATTAAGGAAAGTGCACAGCCTAGCGTCTTGGGCAGTACATGGCCCCATAAAATGAAAAAGTTCCGAGGGCATTTTGGGTGTTGCCGAACTGGCTCTAAGAACTACTATAAAGGAAAAAGTCCTCTTATAAAGGGTTTCTCTTTACTTATTTAGTATATGTAAATTTTATGAAAAAAAGAAGTTTTACCTTTTACGTAATATATTAATTAATATATATAATTTAGCTATTTTGCTAGTTTTAATAATTAAAAGTTTTATATTATTTATTATTATTATTAAAGCTTAATAGCATAGCAACTTAATAATAATGATATTTGCTAATAAAATTAAACTATTTTGCTTAAAAGAATTTTATTACTAAAATAAAGAATTTAAAACAAAAGCTTTAGCTTTATAGCTATAGTAATATATTAACTTAAAAAATAAAAAACTTTAGCTTAAATAACTTAAACTTGTTAATATTATTAAATTTAATAAAAAGCTTATTATTTTTACTACTAAAAAAACTAAATTTAAGTTTTATATAGTTAAAAATACTTTTATTTTAAATAAAAATAAATAAGTTAATATTAAAAATCTTTTAATAAATTTTTTTAAGTTTACTAAAAAATTTAAATTAATATTTATATTTTTTAAAAATAAATATAAATAAAGCGTTAAAGCTTAAAAAAAGCTTAATAAAAAATAGCAAAGCTAAAAACTTAAATAAGTAATATTATATTTAAAAACTATAAAGCTTTTTATATAAAATATAATAAAAAAGTAAATAAATAGTATAATAACTTTTAAAAAGTTAAAAAAACTATAATTAAAGTATTGTTAGCTATTGCTTAAGCAAACTTTTTTAACTTTATTAAAAAAAGCACAAAAAAACTAACTAAAAATCTTAAAAAATTTATTATAAAGTAAAATTATTATATTTTATAATTTAAGCAATATAAACTTAATATATTACTTAGCACCTACTTTTTTTTTAATAGCTTTTTAAAGCTTTTAGCAAAAAATATAAATATTAGTATAATATGTTTAAAATAATATATAAAAAATAAATATATAAAAGCAAGCTTTATTATTTAAAATTAGCTGCTAACTTTTAAGCATATATTATAATTAATTAAAAGCTTAAAAAAATAAAAATAACTAAAAAGTTTATTATAACTTTTAATAAAAAAAAATAAAAAACTAAGCTTAAAAATTAAAAAGTAAAAATACTTTTTTAATATTAATAAATACTTTTTTTATAAGTAAAAAATAAAAACAATACTTTTATTTTATAACTTTTAGCTAAAGCTAAAAAGCTGTTTACTAAAAAACTATTACTAATTTATTTAAATAAACTAAAAAAAATATTTATAATTTTAAAAAAGTATAGTTAATATATAAAAATTATTATAACTTTTTTAAATACTAGTATATATTTTTAAAGCTTTAAAAAAAAGGTTTTATAAAAAACTTAAAATATAAAAACTTTATTAAATTTAAATTTAAATATAATTTAAAGCTTAAAGCAAAAGTTAAAATTATTAAAGTAATAAAAGCTAATTAAAAAAAAGCAAAATTAATAAATAGCTTATAAAAAAAAAAAAAAAAGCATAACTAAAACGTATTTTTATATATATAAGCTTTAAAATATTAAAAAAGCTTGCATAAAAACTATATTTATTTAAAAACTTAGCAATTTTTAACTTAAAGTTAATATTATATATTTTTAATAAAATTAAGCGCTTTTATAATATTAAAAGTGCTTTTAAAAAAAATTTATTTTAAGCTAAAAATTTAGTTATAATTATATAAGCTTATAAAAACGTTAATATAAAAGTTTAAAAAATTAAAAAACTTTTTATATTAAAGCTTAAAAATATAATATATTATAAAACTTTTATAATAAATATTATTTTTTTTTATACTTTTATTTAAAAAAGAATTTAATAAAATATAAAGCTACTAAAAAGCTATTTTAAAAAACTTAATTACTTAATATTATACTAAGTATAAAATAAATATAACTAATATATTTTAAAATATTTATTGCTAAATATAAATAAAGCTTTTTTTATACTTAAAAAAATATATAAATAAAATATATTAAATAGCTTGCTTTTAAAGCAAATCTTTTTAAATAGTATCTTTAGCTTAGCTACTTAGGTTTTAATATACTTTAGCACTTAATAAGCTAAGCAAAAAAAGTAAAAATTAAAAAATCTTTAAGCTAAAGTATTAAA